>WNWK01000562.1:5000-167500 GCA_009830355.1 Cherax destructor | reverse complement strand
TCTTACAAGGTGTTTGCTGGTAAGAAAATTGTCTTACAAGGTGTTTGCTGGTAAGAAAATTGTCTTACAAGGTGTTTGCTGGTAAGAAAATTGTCTCACAAGGTGTTTGCTGGTAAAAAACCTTAATGATATTGAAACTTTAATTGAACATTGTCTAAGTTTGTTTTCTATTCTGGTGAGAGGGAATGTTACAATGTGCTGTGTACAAGAATTGAAGTGAGAGAACTGATGTATGTGACAAGTTGATGGAGGATGACTGATGTAGTGTGACAAGTTGATGGAGGGAACTGATGTAGTGTGACAAGTTGATGGAGGGGAACTGATGTAGTGTGACAAGTTGATGGAGGGGTAACTGATGTAGTGTGACAAGTTGATGGAGGGGCAACTGATGTAGTGTGACAAGTTGATGGAGGGGTGACTGATGTAGTGTGACAAGTTGATGGAGGGGTGACTGATGTAGTGTGACAAGTTGATGGAGGGGTGACTGATGTAGTGTGACAAGTTGATGGAGGGGTGACTGATGTAGTGTGACAAGTTGATGGAGGGGTGACTGATGTAGTGTGACAAGTTGATGGAGGGGCAACTGATGTAGTGTGACAAGTTGATGGAGGGGTGACTGATGTAGTGTGACAAGTTGATGGAGGGGCAACTGATGTAGTGTGACAAGTTGATGGAGGGGTGACTGATGTAGTGTGACAAGTTGATGGAGGGGTGACTGATGTAGTGTGACAAGTTGATGGAGGGGACTGATGTAGTGTGACAAGTTGATGGAGGGGTGACTGATGTAGTGTGACAAGTTGATGGAGGGGTGACTGATGTAGTGTGACAAGTTGATGGAGGGGCGACTGATGTAGTGTGACAAGTTGATGGAGGGGTGACTGATGTAGTGTGACAAGTTGATGGAGGGTGACTGATGTAGTGGACAAGTTGATGGAGGGAACTGATGTAGTGTGACAAGTTGATGGAGGTGACTGATGTAGTGTGACAAGTTGATGGAGGGACTGATGTAGTGTGACAATTGATGGAGGGTGACTGATGTAGTGTGACAAGTTGATGGAGAGGGCTATGTAGTGTGACAATTGATGAAGGGTGACTGAAAGTCCTAGTGTGACAAGAAGCAGCTGGCCGAGTGGCTTACGTACTGGCCTGGAGTTTTTCCACTCACTCGCCATGGGTTCAACCCCCACCTGTTCCCTGGTTTGTTTACAATCGTGTCATTAGGATTTCGTGAATCACTGAGTCCTGATGTCACGAAGCCTTGGTGGAAATGATGGTGTTGTTCTGAATCTTTGTATGTGGTCGTGGCACAGAGGTTAGCATGCGACTCTCCTCTACTCCAGCTAGAGTTCCACAGTTTACTGTAGAGGGTACAGTATCGTGTTGGAGGTTTGCTACAGGTGTTAGGGAGGCGAGGTTGGTTAACTGTACCCCTCCATCCTGCTGGTTGGGTCGGGGATAGTACTATGGAAAGGGAAGGATAGTACAGAAGACGGAAGTGAGGAGGAAAGTGGGAAAGTTATATACTCGCATTAGTACGAGAATGACATAACAACAAAGATTAAATCATATTAGGACCTTCACGTTAACTTAGCCGGTAATAAGACTGACGCGGGAAGGTGGAGAACTTACAAGGAATGACACGGAAGTCTGCGAGGAGCTGAACAAATAATATGAAGCAGTATTCTTAGTGGAAACAGAAATAATACCACAGAGAAAGGCTACACCAACGGGTACTGGACTGCATCTGTACAACAGGGAAGTAAGTAAGAAACTACTAAGTGAGTTGGATGCATCAGGGACACCGGGGCCTGACAGTGTATCATCATGGGCTCTGAAGGAGGGAGCAGAAATACTGTCTAAAATATACAAGTCAATTACCAGAGGTCTGGAAGACAGCAAATGTAATCCAAATGTTTAAGAGGAGTCCAATGTCACTAACAGTGACAGTAAAAACCCTTTCACTTAACTACTTAAGATATAAAGCTACTTACGGTACAAATCTACTTGAGATAACAGAAGTGAGGCATATTCTTGGGCTCCAAAAAAACGTTTTACAAATGCCACGCAAGAGAGTTGGACAGAAACTATAGGAATGAGACAAAGATATGATACATTAAACACGACAAGCGAGGTTCCACATGGATCAGTACTGGGACCAGGACTGTTTCTGGTCTATGCGGGTGTACGGGTGCGTGACAGCCTTAATGACCCTCGTGCAGAAGCTAGGTTTTTAAACCTAGTTAACTAACCCATTGTCTTAGGACATTCCGGGGGTTACATGAAACAAGAAAGACATGACTGTATGTTCCTGAACTTCAAGTAAGTATTCGATATGGTATCGTGGAGCAAGCAGGAATGAAAGCAAGGAACTCTAATTAACTCTTACAGGTTTAGAGCTTCCTCATCAATACGTTTCGATGATTCAGAGGTTACCTGAAAAATAGGAGACAGAGGGTGACAGGTCAAGGCATTAGTATGGACGAGTGTACAGTTTGTGGTCCCACAACAATGACTACTGGCACTGCTACTTTAAATGATATATATATATATATATATATATATATATATATATATATATATATATATATATATGTGTGTGTGTGTGTGTGTGTGTGTTTCCGTGTCTGATTGTTTTCAGATGATGTCAACAATAACTATAAGAAGAGAAGGAAAGAGAAGGAGTCTCCGTGAGAGACCTGGTAAGGCTTCAGCAGAGGTCACTCACTGTTTGTGGAGGTCAATACAAAAATTCACAGTGAGAGGAGAGAGAAGACCGAAAGTGAAGTGGAGCGTAGGAGAGGATCTACAAATATCAGTGAATAAAACATCTAGGAGTAAATATGACACCGAGCATATCCCCTGAGGTATACCCGTCAGGTATATTACTTCCCTGACATGCAAAATTAGAAACGTGACAACAGCATCACTTCTCCGTCTCATCAAGCACGTCAACAAACTTGTAAAAGTACAGAAGTTTGCTGCAAGCAGAGTACATAGTCTCAGCTGACAAGACTTCACCAAGAAGATACTGAAGCAGAGTACATAGTCTCAGCTGACAAGACTTCACCAAGAAGATACTGAAGCAGAGTACATAGTCTCAGCTGACAAGACTTCACCAAGAAGATACTGAAGCAGAGTACATAGTCTCAGCTGACAAGACTTCACAAGAAGATACTGAAGCAGAGTACATAGTCTCAGCTGACAAGACTTCACCAAGAAGATACTGAAGCAGAGTACATAGTCTCAGCTGACAAGACTTCACCAAGAAGATACTGAAGCAGAGTACATAGTCTCAGCTGACAAGACTTCACCAAGAAGATACTGAAGCAGAGTACATAGTCTCAGCTGACAAGACTTCACCAAGAAGATACTGAAGCAGAGTACATAGTCTCAGCTGACAAGACTTCACCAAGAAGATACTGAAGCAGAGTACATAGTCTCAGCTGACAAGACTTCATCAAGAAGATACTGAAGCAGAGTACATAGTCTCAGCTGACAAGACTTATCAAGAAGATACTGAAGCAGAGTACATAGTCTCAGCTGACAAGACTTCACCAAGAAGATACTGAAGCAGAGTACATAGTCTCAGCTGACAAGACTTCACCAAGAAGATACTGAAGCAGAGTACATAGTCTCAGCTGACAAGACTTCACCAAGAAGATACTGAAGCAGAGTACATAGTCTCAGCTGACAAGACTTCACCAAGAAGATACTGAAGCAGAGTACATAGTCTCAGCTGACAAGACTTACCAAGAAGATACTGAAGCAGAGTACATAGTCTCAGCTGACAAGACTTCACCAAGAAGATACTGAAGCAGAGTACATAGTCTCAGCTGACAAGACTTCACCAAGAAGATACTGAAGCAGAGTACATAGTCTCAGCTGACAAGACTTCACCAAGAAGATACTGAGGGAAAGAAAGATAGCTGACAACTTCTACCAAGAAGAACTGAAGGGATGAAGTGACTTTGAGTCGAATAAATACTTGAGAAGAAATAATGAAGCGAGATAAATACTTAAAAAGTGAAATAAAGAGGCGAATAAAATACTTGAAGAGAGAATAGTAGCGAAAATACTAAGAGGACCTGAGAGGTTACATACCAGACTGTCAGATTTACAAGAAGAACCAGACACAAGTCTCAGCTGGCAAGACTTCAAAGAAGATGACTGAAGGAACAAGATGACCTTGGCTACAAAAAGACGTAGGGATGAAGTGACTTTGGCGAATAAATACTTAGAGGAAATAAGAGGCGAATAAATACTTAGAGGAATGCACGTTTCATAACTTCAGGATAGGATAAACTAAGAGGCAGAATAAAATACTAAGAGACTGAGGGTTAGATGTAGTTTACATGTAAGAACCAGACACAAGGATGCACTTGTGGAAACTAAATATTTAGATGAGTGTTAACCAAGTAATTGTAGTCTCAGGATGAACTAATGCTGTCTTAGGATGAGGAAGTTCTGACCAGTTCACCATTCATGGACTGAAGTCACATAAGGCCCAGAATCTATGGGTGATGTACGTAGATTCACGCATCCAAGAGCTGAGATTCAACCCCCTCAAATACAAATTGGGGCAGTTAATACTCAGCCCATCCTATGG
Source organism: Cherax destructor (assembly GCA_009830355.1). NCBI lineage: Eukaryota > Metazoa > Arthropoda > Malacostraca > Decapoda > Parastacidae > Cherax > Cherax destructor. Next base: position 162,894 of record WNWK01000562.1, on the reverse strand, counting down.
GTGATAGTCACGTACATCTCACCCATCCTATGGGTGATAGTCACGACATCCACCCATCCTGTGGTGATAGTCACGTACATCCACCCATCCTGTGGGTGATAGTCACGTACATCCACCCATCCTGTGGGTGATAGTCACGTACATCCCACCCATCCTGTGGATGATAGTCACGTACATCTCTCCCATCCTATGGATGATAGTCACGTACATCCCACCCATCCTGTGGATGATAGTCACGTACATCTCACCCATCCTGTGGATGATAGTCACGTACATCTCACCCATCCTGTGGATGATAGTCACGTACATCTCACCCATCCTGTGGATGATAGTCACGTACATCTCACCCATCCTGTGGATGATAGTCACGCACATCTCACCTATCCTTTGGATGATAGTCACGTACATCTCACCCATCCTGTGGGTGATAGTCACGTACATCTCACTCATCCTGTGGATGATAGTCACGTACATCCCACCCATCCTATGGATGATAGTCACGTACATCTCACCCATCCTGTGGATGATAGTCACGTACATCTCACCCATCCTGTGGATGATAGTCACGTACATCCCACCCATCATGTGGATGATAGTCACGTACATCCCACCCATCTTGTGGATGATAGTCACGTACATCCCACCCATCCTGTGGATGATAGTCACGTACATCTCATCCATCCTGTGGGTGATAGTCACGTACATCTTACCCATCCTGTGGATGATAGTGACGTACATCCCACCCATCCTGTGGGTGATAGTCACGTACATCTCACCCATCCTGTGGATGATAGTCACGTACATATCACCCAACCTGTGGATGATAGTCACGTACATCTCACCCATCCTATGGATGATAGTCACGTACATCTCACCCATCCTGTGGATGATAGTCACGTACATCTCACCCATCCTGTGGATGATAGTCACGTACATCTCACCCATCCTGTGGATGATAGTCACGTACATCCCACCCATCCTGTGGATGATAGTCACGTACATCCCACCCAGCCTATGGATGATAGTCACGTACATCCCACCCATCCTATGGATGATAGTCACGTACATCCCACCCATCCTGTGGATGATAGTCACGTACATCCCACCCATCCTGTGGATGATAGTCACGTACATCCCACCCATCCTGTGGATGATAGTCACGTACATCTCACCCATCCTGTGGATGATAGTCACGTACATCTCACCCAACCTGTGGATGATAGTCACGTACATCTCACCCATCCTGTGGATGATAGTCACGTACATCTCACCCATCCTGTGGATGATAGTCACGTACATCCCACCCATCCTGTGGATGATAGTGACGTACATCCCACCCATCCTGTGGATGATAGTCACGTACATCTCACCCATCCTGTGGATGATAATCACGTACATCCCACCCATCCTGTGGATGATAGTCAAAAAATTACAGAATCACATAATAGAGACAAGGACTCACTCCATCCTGGTAACTCTACATATTAATAAATATATCAACATTCAAGCTGGTACCATACTTCACTATAGCAAGGTTTTGTCTAACCCAGATAGAACGTTAAGCCTCTATACGATTGCTATTATTTTTTCCTAAGTAACTATCCCAGCCTAGTCAACGATGGCTGGGAACAGAATCTACAGTGACTGTAGATGGTTCAGAGAACCGACAAGTTGATAAATTAGACACATGTACAACTGTTGGGTATTTTTATTGTGGAAACGTTTCGCCCCATAGTGTCTTCATTAGTCCAATACAAAGAAGGGACTGATTACCTCCTTCTGATCTTCACTATTCGTCTTTGTATGGACTGATGAAGCCACTGTGTGGCGAAACATTTCCTCAACAAAGATACGCAAAGTGTTGCATATGTGTCTAATTTATCAACAGTGGACTGAAAGGTCAGAGCCAAGGTCTGGTGTTTTGAGGCGCGCCCTCTCTGAATTAACACTCAAAAATATACTAATTTTTTCGCCTTCACTCACTAAGCCAGAGCTTTGAGGCACCCCATGCCAGGTGAAACCTTCTCTCTGATTGGCTGGTGTAACGGGACGCGAAGCTTCTGATTGGTTGGTGTAGCGGTACTCGAGGTTGCTGACTGGCTGGCTGTGACCCTTCACTACCAATGGCATCCCTTCACTCTCACCCCCACGATGTGGGGAGTTCAGTCAGCGGTTACCTGCTGACGAAGACGGTGCTGGAGGGTCAGTGTTGCTCCTGCCGTCATACTGACAGTATCATCCTCTTCTCCCCAGCTCTGCTGCCCCAACTACGATATCCTGCCCCATTTATCAGACGCGTCGTTTTCCCTTATACACTCCGATAACAGGTACGTGATAGTGTTAACCCCCCCCCCGTCTTGTACACCTTGTATGTACACCAATTGTGAATACAACACTACAACCCATTGTATGTATGTCACTGTGTACATCACTACAAATTGGTGGAGATAATATGGTGGGGGTAGCAGCAGCAAGTGGTGACCATAGCAATAACTTCACTTGTATAAATAGCAGAATAAACAAAGGATTTGGTATTTTTGTCATACAAATTAAGTTACTTCCGAGATTTGTATGTTGAACATGGCTAAATTGGTGTGTAAGCTCTGTCAATACTGTGTGTTTGTGTTAGTTACCATTTTGTCCTAGGCACATGTCGATTAGACACTAGGCCTGTTGTATGTGTGTGTGTGTGTGTAAGGAAACACTTCGAAATGTTTGCGCCCCGCCGGGAATTGTACCCGGGCCCTCCGTGCGTGTATGTGTCTATTTCTGTCTGTTTGTCCCTGTGTGTGTGTGTGTGTGTGTGTGTGTTTTGTCAGTGTGTGTGTGTACTCGCCTATTTGTGGTTGTCTGTCTGTCTGTCTCTCTCTCTCTCTCTCTCTCTCTCTCTCTCTCTCTCTCTCTCTCTCTCTCTCTCCCTCAAGGGAGGTTCCTTGACGCTGGTGAGGGGCTCTTGATTTAGGTAATTGGATCTGTGCTCCAGTTCCCTGAATTAAGCCTGAACACCTTCCATTCCCTCCCCACATCCGCTGCATAATCCTACGGGTTTAGCGCTCCCCATGATTATAATAATTATAATCACTGTCTCCATGTCCGCCCTCATTCTCACACCTACAGTTCGTATGATCACAATGAACACAAAATTACACAAATCACTGCCACAGTAGAATTTGCGTCACTTGAATTATGGGGTAATTTCTTCGGCATTACTAACTACCGGAGGTGACGCAACCTAACTGTTGAATCGCTGTTCACATATAAATAACCATTTTTTATGTATTTTAATGATGATGTCATGAAATTTTGAAGTCTTTATACTCGGTATTTTTTTGTTGACTGATTTGTGTCCATTTTTTTTTTTAATTTCTTCTCCTTTGTGCTACATCGCTGTATTTTTGAAGGCGCATTGATGCGTCTCTGTACATTTGTGTCCTTTGCAAGGTACAGTTGGCGTTTTTTGGGTACGAAATTTGAATGCTTTTCTCCTGTGAGCTTTTTCAAAGAGAAGTCTCGCCAAATTTGTAATTGCTGTGGCGAGTCTTGGTGAACAATGGGCCAGTGATCTCCTGGATGCGCACCAGGGCAACGTCTAAATGCGTATTTCCACCCCATGTGTCACTGTCTGTATGTCCTTGTGTATATTTTGGTCTGTGTCCCTGTTTGTGTTTTGGTCTGTGCCTCGGTTTCTATCTTCGTGTGTATCTCAGTGTGCGTCTCTTTGAGTGTGTGTCTGTCTTGGTTTGTGTCCTTGTGTGTGTACTGTGTACATTTATTGGTGTGTGTCTGAATCATCCATTCTGTTTCTGTATCCGCGTGTTTCCCATGGCATCTGGCTATATCTTTTTCTGTGTTTTTGGTTGTATCTTGGTCTGTGTTCCTGGCTGTATCTTGGTCTGTGTTCCTGGCTGTATCTTGGTCTGTGTTCCTGGCTGTATCTTGGTCTGTGTTCCTGGCTGTATCTTGGTCTGTGTTCTTGGCTGTATCTTGGTCTGTGTTCCTGGCTATATCTTAGTGTGTTTTTGTATCCTGGTCAGTGTTCCTGTGCGTCTCAGGGTTGGACTTTGACCTTCTGAGACCTCAGACTGCCAACCTTAAGATGCCCTTCAAAATTCGGAAGTCAAAATAAGTTACCAGGAAAGTATGTAGGTTAGGTAGTTAAGTTATCCACTGCGTGATTACTGACATCTGGTCTCAACATACATTTCTTCAGCTGGTTACGAAGGTTCCAGCAGGTCTAAGATACTTCAGCTGGCCAGTACTACAGTAGTCGATTGAAAGTGAAGTCATTGCATTCCCTATCATTTTTCTTTGTATCACTGTGTATGCAAGTGCTAACACACGTGTTTACCATGGTACATACTAGACTATACTAGTAACCCCTCCGGTATTTTATCAGTTTGTTGTGCGTGATCCTGAAGCTCTGTAAGAATTGCTGCTGTTAATTTGTCATTTGGCGATATTTCTGACTGAAGGTAAAGACACGTATAACAATAAGGGGTTCTTGGGACGACGTTTCGTTCTTAGAGTGAAAACATTCTATCAAATTTCCTACCACTGAATTTATTTTAGGAAATTATTGTTTGTCGAAAGTTTGTTTTAAATCTAACATTTATAAATATTCTATATTCGGAAGTTCATTATAGTCTGCACTTCTACGGCGATGAAAAGATATATCCATTTATATTTATCTAGTTTCTAAAATCTGCCTTGCTACCTTATCTTATTTCCTCTTTCCCTTAACCTCTTTCCTTTTCGTTACTTCACTCTTCTTTACTTCTACTTGACTTTCTTCGCTCCTCCTGACACACTTCACTTTCCCCTGGTCCACTTCCCTTGGGCCCCTTAATGTCCCTTTCTCCAGTTAGTGGGTGTAGATCATCACTAACCGGTCCTCATTCATAAGGGTCGAGGAGCAGGTGGTGATCAAGGGTGTGGATCACTACCTGTGTGACCGGTGCTGCGTTGAAATCACCTGCTCATGATCTCTTGGAATTCTGTGCGCTCTGTCTCTGTATCTCTCTCTTTCTGCATCTCTCTCTTTCCGTATCTCTCTTTCTGTATTTCTGCATTTTTATTGGTCAAGGGAAAATGCTTGTATACGTGTTAGTCACATGATGACTCGCTCAGTATGTATAAAACTAATGGCCTACCCATGCTGGATATCATTATTTAAGTAGCCACAGGCATACCCATGCTGGATATCATTATTTAAGTAGCCACAGGCATACCCATGCTGGATATCCACCCCATCAAAAACAATCTTATCACTTTATATGATGTTAAAGTTCGTCTCTAAATTAGAGTCGAAATTGCTAAAGCAGGTTGTTCGTAATTGTTATTTTGTTATTGTATATGTTACTAACGGCGCTAACAACCCGTTGTTGTTTATGTGAGGTGATGCTAACTACAGAGGTAGTCTCTAGTACACCCTCTGTGCATAATGTACTTCCAGTAGTGGGTTCCACCCACTTGTGAGCACGTCTTCAACTTCTAATTCTCTCTGCATGTGCAACTCCTTTGTTGAATCTTTATTCCATCTTATGGGCATAACCTACTCCCAGTTGTTGGCCCCACCCACAGGTAACAATGATAGTCTGCTGTGTAGGCGAAAAATTTCCTCTATACAGACACCCAGGTGTTGCACACGTCTTGTTTATCCTCTTGTCGGTATTGTATACCTTAGATGTAAGGGACCTGTATGGCAGATTGTCCCACTGGTCTATAACTCTCTTGGTAAATAAGTACCATTAGTGTGGGGTAATTTAAACTTCCGAGTGTGACATTCCCAAAGTATGTTTTGACTTCAAAAAAAAAAAAAAACTTTTCCTTTCAATTTTTGAGGATCTTGTGATGCTTGTTCTTGCAATCCTCAATAAAATGTACAGGGAAACGACATATTGAGAATGTTGCTAACCGTGTTGCATTTCCCTTTCAAGAATTTCTGGGTACAAGCCCCTCTATGCTCTCAAGGAGAACTTTGTGTGATTCACTGGGATTTGAACCTATTGGAAGTCTGTGCTAAAATTTGCTATCCAGTACGTTATCCACTGTACCATTGCAGCATAATAAGATTCATTCAATTTATTGTATTCCTGCGCACATACTAGGATGGTCAACATCGGCCCCACTGGCTTGCTAGTTCTAGGACTGGCTTGCTAGTTCTGGGACTGGCTTGCTAGTTCTGGGACTGGCTTGCTAGTTCTGGGACTGGCTTGCTAGTTCTGGGACTGGCGTGCTAGTTCTGGGACTGGCGTGCTAGTTCTGGGACTGGCGTGCTAGTTCTAGGACTGGCGTGCTAGTTCTGGGACTGGCGTGCTAGTTCTGGGACTGGCGTGCTAGTTCTGGGACTGGCGTGCTAGTTCTGGGACTGGCTTGCTAGTTCTGGGACTGGCTTGCTAGTTCTGGGACTGGCTTGCTAGTTCTGGGACTGGCTTGCTAGTTCTAGGACTTGCTTGCTATGGGTTCGGACCTCCGTTCAATCAGCTAATCTTGTGAGTATTCCTGTGTGTGTTAGTTTGATGGTACGACCAGAAATGAGATTCCTCTTGTAATTGATAGACACACAAGCAGCAATTGTAAATCTTATTTAGACGACGTTTCGCCCTTATCAAATTATTAACTGAATAAAATACCCACAAGCATTGGGACTGACCACCTTCTATTGAGGCTGAGGGACTGACTACCAGATATCACCTCTAAACTTCTCCCACTGTTTGCAGTTTTATAATGCCCTCTGCACTAGACCTACTAAACTGGCGAAACGTTTTAGCAGTAAAGATGCCAAAGTGTTGCAAATGTGTGATCTGTTTCCAGTAACCGCGTGTATTTATCTACTGTAATAGTCCCATCTAGCACTATGATAGTTGCAGACCATCCTCTCCTACGAGACCTCATGTACTGGTGGGCTTGTGGTGATTCTTCAGTGTTAAACTATGGTGAACCTAGCAGATCAAGACTGCTAGAAATGGGAGTGTTGTGATTTGTTGTTTTTGCGCGAGTTGTATGGAGACTGAGTCACCACACTCACCCTAAAGTGACTGCTGCCTCACCACACTGACTCTGTTGTGAATACTGCCTCACCACACTGACTCTGTGGTGAATACTGCCTCACCACACTGACTCTGTGGTGACTACTGCCTCACCACACTGACTCTGTGGTGACTACTGCCTCACCACACTGACTCTGTGGTGACTACTGCCTCACCACACTGACTCTGTGGTGACTACTGCCTCACCACACTGACTCTGTGGTGACTACTGCCTCACCACACTGACTCTGTGGTGACTACTGCCTCACCACACTGACTCTGTGGTGACTACTGCCTCACCACACCCACGCTCAGGAACCCACCTACTTAGCCACACCCACATTCCTCTTTAAGGGGCTTCCCCTTCCTGTTTTCCTGCCCTTCCCACTCAAATATCTTCCCCTTTTCACCCCTTTCTCTACTTTTCCTGCAGGCTAGGTGTGACTGCGGGATGCAAATAAGGATGGAGGATAGGTATGTCTGATTTTAGGGATGGGTAGCGAGTATAGGTGTATAAGTGAAGGATAGGGGAGGTGTGTAGGCTGGTTTACTTCCTGGTACCCACCCACTAGATACCCACCTGCTACATACCTCCTTGTTGCCGGGGTGAGTAACGGACTCAAGGCTGCCTCCTCCTCCATCCTACCCCTTCCTGCTTTTCTCTTTCCTCTTCCTTTTGCATAATATTTGCGCTACTCTGCGTTCTGCCTGACCCTACATTCCCACCCACCTTATCCTCCATTCCTATTTTATTCTTTCCTTCTCTTATCCCAGTTCACTTCCATCTTTTCTTACCCTATTCTCCGTTGTTTCTTATCTTGCATCTGTATCTACCTTATCCTCTGTGGCTATTTGGCACTCTTTCTGCCACAAAGTTATCCCTATGAGGCATTTATAGACTGAGGATTGGGCATACCCACCTCACACAGCCACCTACTTGCGGGTGAGCCTGCCTCTCTGTGCCACTTGTGGCACAATCATTACTGCCTATATTTTTCTCAGTGGTTTTGGCATTTAATATTTTGCTTTTATTTTCATAATTACCGAGGTATTTGTAGGGACCTCGGGGAATTTTTGCATAGGCCTTTTAATAGTAACGCTTTTTTTGTGTATGTTGGAGTTATTTCTTGTCATACTCCACGCAGGATGGTTTCCCTGTCATACACCATCATACAGTATGGGTCTCCCACCATACACCATCATACAGGACGGGTCTCCCACCATACACCATCATACAGGACGGGTCTCCCACCATACACCAGCATTTACACTTATCAGGAGTAATTTCTCAATTTCGACTCCCAACTGAAGGGCCGGGTTCACTTCTGGGCGAGGTGGGACGTTAAGAAAAGTCTCCCAGCACCTGCCGTCTCTGTTCACCCAACAGTAGTTACCTAGGAGTTTGTAGATTGTTTTGGGTGGCACCCTGGGGGAGGAACTAAGTGCCTCAATGGAAATAAGCCAAACCACTGTTTTTTTTTGGGAGGGCTAAGCTGGGTTATAACCCACCGTTAATAATAATAATAATAATAATTGATGGAGGTTTGATACTCCTTCCGTTAATAGCAGATAGAGTTTCTTGATACTGGCGCATGTCAACATGCACGTGTAAAGCACGCACCAGGTGCGACATGCACGTGTAAAGCACGCACCAGGTGCGACAGGTGAAGACATAAAAACAGGTTACTGAGTTGGGTGGTAAAGGTGAGCTAGGTGTTATTAGGTCATATCTTGACACAGGCGCTGCTACACTGCTACAATAGTTGGTGAATTTTATGCTACTTTGACCTTCATGCTGACTGTAGTTTTGTGTAAGTCTTCTTTGGTTGATTAAAGTTTAACTGACCTCCCCGAAGGAGAAAAAATAATAAATAGTAATAATCATTTCTACATGTACAAGGTATACAGTCCTAGCTGACATTAATGACATACTACTATATAGAAAGCCACTTGTTATGCTGAGCATTTCTGACAAATTAAATAAATTTTGTTCCCAGGATGCGACCCACACCAGTTATTTAACACCCTAACACTTCTACGTGAACATGGACAGTAGGTGTCTTAAGGAACCACGTCCTAATGTTTCCACCCGTACCGGGGATCGAACCCCGGAGACGAAGAGGAGGAAGAAAAAAGATGTTTATATACAAGGAGAAGTGCATGTCTCTCAGTGTATATATACACACTGAGAGTTGACTTGAATGCCTCTTTTAGGGATTAAAATATTCCTGACTGGTTGTGAGCAAGTGGCATGCAGCCTTAATGACCCTTTGAGTTGTTGATAGGCTTTAAGTTAGCTCCATAACCAGTAAACATCGAAGGTTGAGAGGAGGATTTTCTTTTGATATCCCCAGATAGATGACAGCCCAGGATTGAACAAGGAAAACAATCAGTGTGATTGATTTCCAGTGGAGTCCCTCAGTCCTCTTCCCTAGGATGGTATCCATAAGTCACCTAAACACCCAGGCATCTACTTACTGTTTAAGAACAAGGGCAGGTGTAAGGACATGAGTCTCAACTCTCTAGATATTGAACCCAGGTTCTTCCATTGTAAGCAGATTGTTACCACTAAGCTACGAGTCATTCCACACCACCTCAGCTCGTTGGAAATGTCACCAGATATCAAGGTTGATCGTGACCATCAAGGTCTGCCGTGGTGGTAGTAGTGGTGGTTGTAGTAATAGTAGTAGCGCTGGTGGTGGTTGTAGTAATAGTAGAATAGTAGTGGTGGTTGTAGTAATAGTAGTAGCGCTGGTGGTGGTTGTAGTAATAGTAGTAGCACTGGTGGTGGTTGTAGTAATAGTAGAATAGTAGTGGTGGTTGTAGTAATAGTAGTAGCGCTGGTGGTGGTTTAATAGCTAAAACAGTAGCAGCAATACTGTATAAAATAATAATAATAATATAATAATAGTAATTTATTAGCACAAGAACTGGCGATGGGAACTAGATGTTAATTAAATGTAAAATATTGGCCATAAACACCTGAGTGAGAACATGATGCCAAACAACTTACCAAAACTAGTTTTTTCCCGGATAATTTTGTTAACGAGATTAGATACAGTCGTAGCAAGATAATTTGCATATATTATGAGGAGTGTATCCTTCTTAATGTATATACAGTGATACCAGCAGTGTATATATGTAGTTATATTAATGGTACGCAATATTGACAAGTAGATAAGATAAATGTGTAACAGTTGACAGTGATGAGAAAATAATACGTAGGATGATGTGAGGTGTAGAGGGAGAGTGAGAAGAGACACAGAGATGGTGAATGGGAAGGGAAATACGCTTTGTAACGCACATTTTCACATCATGGACCGGGGAAGAGCACGCAAGTATCACGACAGAACCAAGCACAGAGGTCTTGAAGCAGCCTCGCCCTCCACCTGCAATACCAGTAAGCACAACATCCTTCTACCAGTGTCTTTATTTCCACTAGTTGGCTCACACCATTGTTTACCTACCTGAAACACTCCCGGGCCAAGTACTAATCCTTGTCCGCTGAATGACCTTTATTGGTTTAACGCTTAACTTGATTATAGTTATGGAACCCTGCTTGTTACACTCACCATTCTGGAGCCTCTTTCTGGACAGTAGTGCTTTGTTTCCTTCCTCTTAAGTATTTCTAGATCCATTATATCTCTCAAGGGAGGTTCCTTGATGCTGAAGGGCTCTTGATCTAGGGAATTGGATTTATGCTCCAGTTCCCTGAATTATGCCTGGATGCTTTTCATCAACCCCTCCACAGGCGCTGTATAATCCCTACGGGTTTAGCGCTCCCCCATAACAATTGATTCAGTATAGTGTTTTCCCTGTTATTCCTGGCTGCTCGTTTAGTTTCTGCGGCAGTCTGTGTGGGACTGTTACATGCCTTGTAACAGTCCAAGAACTTTCAGTTCAGTAAAAGGACACAAATGCAACTAATGTGACATTTTATTGTGGCAACGTTTCGCTCTCCAGGAGCTTTTTCAAGCGCTTGAAAAAGCTCCTGGAGAGCGAAACGTTGCCACAATAAAATGTCACATTAGTTGCATTTGTCCTTTTACTTAACATATTGTCGGTAATTCTACCAATATTATTATAACTTTCAGTTCACCTCCTCTCTCTCTCTCTCTCTCTCTCTCTCTCTCTCTCTCTCTCTCTCTCTCCCCCTTGCTTCACTTCTGTTACCTTCTCATAGTTGTTGCTTATGAAACCACGCCTTTCCAGTTGCTCTGATTATTTTTTCCATTGCCTTATATAGTATGCATGTCAGCGACACTGGTCTCTAAATTAACACTACCTGTCTGTCTCCTTTCCTAAATATTGGGACTGCATTTACTGTCTTCCATACTATATATATTGTTGCTGTCACTCAGGGACTTTTCACATTCCTTTGTCACTTAACATCGGATTTGCTAAGAGTAAATACCAGGTCCAGCCTTGCTGGCTCATAACCCCCTCTCTCCTGACATGTTGACACAGTTTTCCGTTACCACCTCCATCTAACCTTCCACATTTCTGGTCCCCTGTGTGGATGACAAGTCTCTCTCACATTGCTTCCTTACAGCTTTGTACATGTGGACTCCTTGCTGCTTCCGCTGTGGTATCCACTATTCTTATCCTAATCTTCTTTTTAGTCGTTAGTTGTACGTCACTATTATCATGAACTTGGGGTTGCTCAGTCGTGAGTGTGCTACTGTGTAATCATTTAACTCTCCTCTCTTTATTACTCTCATCTCAACACTTTACTGCTTACTAATTGTTGCTTTGCCTCACCTCTCTTCTCTATCATTCTTCACGTGATATCCTAGTAGGAAAATTGCATGTTATCTCCGTGAGTTTTATTTCTAAGTACTGTGATGTCTGGGATTGCTTCTGTCTTACGCTCATTTCATTTGTCACTCTTGTTTGTTATTCTGCCTGCGTTTGTGTACCATACATTGTTTCTTTTCTCTTACTGTGTTCCAGTTCCTGGTGTTTTGGTTACCTGACCTTGCCCCTGGGTCCAGGTAATAAGAGGGGAAGAACAGGGACGTAGGGGTTTGAGTGAGGGTTAGGTATGGGGGAAAGTTCTTATATTGGAAGTATAAGTTAGGTTACATTAGGCGTGAGAGAGAGAGAGAGAGAGAGAGAGAGAGAGAGGGAGGATGGGTGTGGTCGGCTTTGAGTTATTGTACCTGACTGGAAAAAGGAATTGTATCTTGGGCTGGATATTTGGGGCTTGTCATAGTGGAGGCTAATATTTTGCTCCAGTTATAGCTTTCACTGTTTCTCCTTGTTCTTTCCGTTTTTTTTACCTACATCTGTTTCCTATCATTTTTTTTATTCTGTCCCAATTCATGTACACATGAATAGTGATTTCCGTCTCATGATTCTGTCCCGTGTTTTTTCAGTGGCAAAGGTCAGTGTGACTGGACGTGTTTTGCCCCTGACTACCTTCTGATTTCATGAAAATTTGTCATATGTTGTACCTCGTCCTCAGCCACAGTATACAGGCGTAAAGCTTTATTTTCAAGACATCGTTTCCTCCAGACAGTGGTGAGATAGTGTTAAGTCAATGGCACGTGTGGCATAACATATTGACCAAGGTGACGGGAAGGCAGGCGTAGTGAGGTGATATCTGACGTTGTCAGGGTGCTCCATCACCAGCGTAGAGCGTCTGAAATTTTTCAAGATGAGTTTAGATAAAGGTTTTGCGACGGTAAATGCCTGTTACTTTGTTTATTGGTATTAGAAATGTTTGTTTGTAGCCTATAAATACAGTCTTATTGTCTTGTTTTCTTCTTTGATAATTATTTGTCTTGTGGAAATTAGAATCGTCCATTTCTTCCAAAAAAAGATGTCCTGAGTGTATTCTCTTGTCCTGTTGTTTCAATGATAACTGTGATCTCTTGTTGTTGTCCTGATATCACTCTCATGATAACCAGCAGCCTTAGCGACCTCATTCTTTCCTTCGTTATTTATTCCTCCAGATTATTGTGTCTTTTGTTACAGTTCCTTGTTTCTTTTGTGTCTCGGCTCCCTGAGACTAATTTCGGCAAAGGTATTTTTTCTTTCTCTTTACCTTCAGTCTCCTTTTCTGCATTTTGTCACCACCCTTTTTCTCCCCTTTCCTTAATTTCCTCATGTCTCCTTTAACTTCCTTGTGTTTTTCTCCAGACTTTAGACCTTTCTTCAGCTTCAAGTGCCATTTACTCTTGTTCCTTGTTAACCTCTAATAATTCTTCTGCCTTATCGTCCAACTCTTCACGGAGAATATTTAATTTTGTCTTATTCCTCTTCCATCATACATGTAAACCCGAATAATTGTAAGTGTTCCAGTATGCACCCTCATTCTTCTCCCTCTCCCGTTTTTTTATATATCTACAGGATTTCCACTTCTTTTCTCTCCAAGTTTCAACCAGTGAGGCACCATGACTTCCTCACTTTTTAACTTATACTGTTTTTTAGCGTGTGTGTGCGTGTGCGCTTGCGTGTAGGATGTGGGTGTGTGGGTGCGCGTGGGTGAATGCGTCTCCCAGGTGGGTTAAGCAACCACTCTCTCTCACTGCCTCAGGACCTGGTCACGACTCACAGTCGAGTCAGGTCGCTGACTCTTTCCACGAGAGAAACTCCTGGCAACGCATACACACAATACGCACCACTTACTGTTAACGCCAGTTACTTAACACAATAGTCACAGTTAACAGTCTTTAATCCTTCAAGAAATGGTGAAGGGGGGAGATGGGCGCTTGATGCTAGTGAAGGGCTCTAGATCCAAGAAATTTGGGCTGACCTACCTCGAATCAAACAGTTAGGGAAGTCTTGAGCCATGGAAAGGCCTCAGTCACCTGATTAAGGTTCCACTGTATCATCATAGAGCTTAACACCAGACTCTACATAAGTTTTCCCATCTTGCCTGCCTGTGATGTGATGACACTGGTGTTATAATGATGACATTGGTGTAATGACAGTGATGTTATAATGATGACATTGGTGTAATGACGGTGATGTTATAATGATGACATTGGTGTAATGACAGTGATGTTATAATGGTGGCAGTGGTGTTATGATGGTTGCAGTGAGGTTATAATGGTGGCAGTGGGGTTATAATGGTGGCAGTGGGGTTATAATGATGGCAGTGGGGTTATAATGGTGGCAGTGGGGTTGTAATGATGGCAGTGGGGTTATAATGGTGGCAGTGAGGTTATAATGGTGTCAGTGGGGTTATAATGATGGCAGTGGGGTTATAATAGTGGCAGTGGGGTTATAATGATGGCAGTGGGGTTATAATGATGGCAGTGGGGTTATAATGGTGGCAGTGGGGTTATAATGGTGGCAGTGGGGTTATAATGATGGCAGTGGGGTTATAATGATGGCAGTGGGGTTATAATGATGGCAGTGGGGTTATAATGATGGCAGTGGGGTTATAATGGTGGCAGTGGGGTTATAATGATGGCAGTGGGGTTATAATGGTGTCAGTGGGGTTATAATGATGGCAGTGGGGTTATAATAGTGGCAGTGAGGTTATAATGGTGGCAGTGGGGTTATAATGATGGCAGTGGGGTTATAATGGTGGCAGTGGGGTTATAATGGTGGCAGTGGGGTTATAATGATGGCAGTGGGGTTATAATGATGGCAGTGGGGTTATAATGATGGCAGTGGGGTTATAATGGTGTCAGTGGGGTTATAATGATGGCAGTGGGGTTATAATAGTGGCAGTGGGGTTATAATGATGGCAGTGGGGTTATAATGATGGCAGTGGGGTTATAATGATGGCAGTGGGGTTATAATGATGACAGTGGGGTTATAATGATGGCAGTGGGGTTATAATGGTGGCAGTGGGGTTATAATGATGGCAGTGGGGTTATAATGGTGTCAGTGGGGTTATAATGATGACAGTGGGGTTATAATGATGGCAGTGGGGTTATAATGATGACAGTGGGGTTATAATGATGGCAGTGGGGTTATAATGGTGGCAGTGGGGTTATAATGATGGCAGTGGGGTTATAATGGTGTCAGTGGGGTTATAATGATGACAGTGGGGTTATAATGATGGCAGTGGGGTTATAATGATGGCAGTGGGGTTATAATAGTGGCAGTGGGGTTATAATGATGACAGTGGGGTTATAATGATGGCAGTGGGGTTATAATGATGGCAGTGGGGTTATAATGATGACAGTGGGGTTATAATCGGTGGGTTTAACTAGTGGTTGTCTCTGGTTACGTCATATTCAACTCAACCACAACTGTAATATTCAACAAGTTGCAGAATAGAAAGTTACGATGCTGTAAATGAAGAAATTCACTAAAATCTCGCACTTAGCAGAGGAACCTTAAGACGACGCTTAGGTTATGACAAGACAGTCGTTGAGGACAGACCGAAACGTCGTCATAAGGTTCGTGTTTATATATATATATATATATATATATATATACACTTTATTTCAAGACAAAATACATTGACAAGAATACAATAGGGAGTAAAACAACATAGATGACAACTCAGAGCTACATGTCAAATACTTCGTCCAGCTCCCCTGCAGTGGGCCGCGTGCCCAGAATGCTGCAGGCATTTCCCCTCTGGATCACAACACTGAGTCTCTGAAAGAGGAAGCTGGTCGCCCTGTGGTCCTTGGTTTCTATGATGAGTTTTTCACCCAGCTCTTTGAGAAACTTTAGAGCACACTTGCCCCATGCTCCAAGGGTCTCCGACCCTATTGGGATGAAGTTATAGCAAGGGGGAAGGTCTTCATATTTGCGGGTCTTCTGGGTCTCCCTGTGGCTGGCAGCTCCACCCCCTTCGGCTACGGAGTATGACAAGTAGGTGTCTGCCAATGTGGCAGCACAGGTGTAGTCCCAAGCAATCTGCTTACCATCCTTCCAGGGTAGCATAGTGGCTCCATCAGGACGCTTTTGACTTCCATCAGACCTCTGCACTTGGAGTTCCCGTTGAGCTGGGCAACGGGCTGTGGCGAGGCTTCTCTTTATGATGTCATTGACCTCCTCATGTCTAGCATACTTCCCTTCTGATGTGTGACACACGAGACCATGAAGTCCGAATTGATCAGCCGTCGCCCTGCCGCAAATACACCTATGTTCGGTGAGTATGGGGGCGGCTAGGCGAAGAGCAACACCAATCCGAATGGCCTGTGGGTCGAGTCGAGTCCCCAGAGAGGAATTGGGAACAGCTAGAAGGAAATCTGAGTGTGGTGCCTTCACCGCTAGGAGACGAGCTTTGTCCTTTCCTGAAGCGTTGGTGAGCATTGTATTGGCAATTTTTTCCATGATCAGTTTGTCCCAGTGGGACTGTTTGTGCTCTTTGGGAGGAGCTGGTCTACTGGAGGAGTCTGCCAGGATGTACCACCGCACGGCTGCTTCAATGAACCTTGGGTCTTGAGCTCCCACCACACCTCTCAAACGTTCAGGAACAATCTTCTTGACTAATCCACAGGAGGCCAAACACGATGACAGAAATGCAGGTAAAGCTACCTGCGTTGCTATGCGCACCCCTATACCTCCCAGTCGCACTGGGAGGGTTGCCTGCTCCCATTGCCGATCCTCAGGTGTGCGTCATACTCGTCAAGTGTTGGGTTGTCAAAAGAGGGTGCTCACCTCAAGAAGTAAGTGAGTCTTGGCATAGTAAGACACCTTGTCAGGAGATACAGGGCTTCATGGGCATCAAGATCACTTATTCTCTCCTCCATTCTTTTCAGGTCATTCACTTTGTCCTTGAGGACCGTGTTGATGGTCTGGTGACCCAGCGGTGATATATATATATATATATATATATATATATATATATATATATATATATATATATACGCACACACTTCGCAAACGGGCGAAATTTTACTTGACATGTGACCTGACTTAAAACTTGACTGCACTCCCAGGCTTAGCGTGTTGGGTCATGTGTAAGGTCATATGTGAGGTGATATCTCAGCCTTAAAAGTCTTTTGTTTTATTATTTTAACTATTCCTTGATAATGTGAGAAATCACGAAAGCGCTTGGAATTTCACCACTTTTTCACTGTGGTTATTTTGCGTATTGTGATATCTCCTGTTTGTGATATTTTGCGTATTGTGATATCTCCTGTTTGTGATATTTTGCGTATTGTTATATCTCCTGTTTGTGATATTTTGCGTATTGTTATATCTCCTGTTTGTGATATTTTGCGTATTGTTATATCTCCTGTTTACTGGAAATGTAAATAAATAGTCAGTAGAATTTTATAATGCAATGACTATTTTTTTAATGTATCGCTGTGTGAATGAAGCGATGAGAATAAGAGAATGTAACACACACACACACATACACACACACACCACACACACACACACACACACTCTCACACACACACAAACTTAATTATAGTCTCCAACATAATGGGAAAGATTTTAACATTGGTGTCTATGTTTGGTATAATTGTGATGGATTTCTGCTGAGTTGTGATGGTCGTTTTGCTTTTGAGGTCGACAGCTGTTAGTCAGGTGTTAGTCAGCTGTTAGTCAACAGGTGTTAGTCAGCTGGTAGTCAACAGGTGTTGGTCAGCAGTTAGTACTTTGATCACATGTTGAGCAGCAGGTATTGGTTGTTGGTGTTCCTGCTAGGTGAACATGGACATCAGGTGTCATAAGGAAACACACCCAATGTTTCCACCCGTATCGGGGATCGAACCATGGACAGTGTGTGAACTGAGAGTACTACCAACCGACCTGCTGTACTCTGCGTGCGTACTGTTCCCTGTGGTTTAGCGCTTCTATTTGATTATAATAATAATAATGCACTTCTGATGAACATAATAGATCACGCCTAGGATACAATAAATGCAAATACAATGTGTGGTTTTATTTTTACAAAATTTTTTGACACGCTTGCGCATATGGTCTGTCTAATGGCGCCATTTGGTGTTTATTTTTATGAGGTTCTAAATATCTATTTCGAATTTCTCGCATTTGAGAAGAAGTTTTTCTTAATTCAAAAAATGGTTACCATGACTTATTAAATGACCCTCGAATAATAATATAAGAAATGTCGTTACACTGTGGTGAGTTTGTGGGAGAGTGTGAGGCAAGACACAAGCTAGTAGTTGTACCATTGTACCACCAGGATGTTGTGGGAGAGTGTGAGGCAAGACACAAGCTAGTAGTTGTACCATTGTACCACAAGGATGTTGTGGGAGACTGTGAAGCAAGACACAAGCTAGTAGTTGTACCATTGTACCAACAGGATGTTGTGGGAGAGTGTGAAGCAAGATACAAGCTAGTAGTTGTACCATTGTACCGCCAGGATGTTGTGGGAGAGTGTGAAGCAAGACACAAGCTAGTAGTTGTACCACCAGGATGTTGTGGGAGAGTGTGAAGCAAGACACAAGCTAGTAGTTGTACCATTGTACCACCAGGATGTTGTGGGAGACTATGAAGCAAGACACAAGTTAGTAGTTGTACCATTGTACCACCAGGATGTTGTGGGAGACTGTGAAGCAAGACACAAGCTGGTAGTTGTACCACCAGGATGTTGTGGGAAACTGTGAAGCAAGACACAAGCTAGTAGTTGTACCACCAGGATGTTGTGGGAGAGTGTGAAGCAAGACACAAGCTAGTAGTTGTACCATTGTACCACCAGGATGTTGTGGGAGACTGTGAAGCAAGACACAAGCTAGTAGTTGTACCAACAGGATGTTGTGGGAGACTGTGAAGCAAGACACAAGCTAGTAGTTGTACCATTGTACCACCAGGATGTTGTGGGAGACTGAACCAAGACACAAGCTATTAGTTGTACCATTGTACCACCAGAATGTTGTGGGAGAGTGTGAAGCAAGACACAAGCTAGTAGTTGTACCATTGTACCGCCAGGATGTTGTGGGAGACTGTGAAGCAAGACACAAGCTAGTAGTTGTACCATTGTACCACCAGGATGTTGTGGGAGAGTGTGAAGCAAGACACAAGCTATTAGTTGTACCATTGTACCACCAGGATGTTGTGAGAGACTGTGAAGCAAGACACAAGCTAGTAGTTGTACCATTGTACCACCAGGATGTGGGAGAGTGTGAGGCAAGACACAAGCTAGTAGTTGTACCATTGTACCACCAGGATGTTGTGGGAGTGTGAAGCAAGACACAAGCTAGTAGTTGTACCATTGTACCGCCAGGATGTTGTGGGAGACTGTGAAGCAAGACACAAGCTATTAGTTGTACCATTGTACCACCAGGATGTTTTGGGAGAGTGTGAAGCAAGACACAAGCTAGTAGTTGTACCATTCTACCACCAGGATGTTGTGGGAGAGTGTGAAGCAAGACACAAGCTAGTAGTTGTACCACCAGGATGTTGTGGGAGACTGTGAAGCAAGACACAAGCTAGTAGTTGTACCATTGTACCACCAGGATGTTGTGGGAGATTGAAGAAGACATAAGCTATTGTACCATACCAGGATGTTGTGGGAAGAGTGTGAAGCAAGACACAAGCTAGTAGTTGTACCATTGTACCGCCAGGATGTTGTGGGAGAGTGTGAAGCAAGACACAAGCTAGTAGTTGTACCACCAGGATGTTGTGGGAGACTGTGAAGCAAGACACAAGCTAGTAGTTGTACCATTGTACCACCAGGATGTTGTGGGAGAGTTTGAGGCAAGACATAAGCTAGTAGTTGTACCATTGTACCACCAGGATGTTGTGGAAGAGTGTGAAGCAAGACACAAGCTAGTAGTTGTACCATTGTACCGCCAGGATGTTGTAGGAGACTGTGAAGCAAGACACAAGCTAGTAGTTGTACCATTGTACCGCCAGGATGTTGTGGGAGACTGAACCAAGGCACACGCTCTTAGTTGTACCATTTTACCAAAAGGATGTTGTGGGAGACTGAACCAAGACACAAGCTATTAGTTATACCATTGTACCACCAGGATGTTGTGGGAGACTGTGAAGCAAGACACAAGCTAGTAGTTGTACCATTGTACCACCAGTATGCCCTGGAGAAAGACGTATACATTAACGCCTTAACATGAAGACGTCATCTTGAAGACGTCTACATGCACACCTTGACATGAAGACAGGTCCTTGAGTGAAGAATGTTGCATCATGTTGCAAGGCATGCCTCTCGGGTGCCACATATGAGCGCTGGATGCCCTTATTAATGCTTGTCTGCTTCCTGACTCAGAAAATAAAATTGTCTCGACTTGAGCACCTGAATATCAGGGTCAAGACCCACACAAAAAATATATATGACTCTTGGTTGTATTGTTTTCATGGTGTGATGATGGTACACTGTGTACACTAGAAGACAGACTAGATGCGTACATGCGTAGATGCGTACACTAGATGCGTCAGGAAACACTTGCCCTGTTTCCTGACAAACCTAATACCTACCTAGCTATAACTATTCTGCCATTCTATGTAGTCAGGCCATTCTCTTTCTCTCCCTCTCTCTCTCTCTCCCTCTCTTTCTCTCTCTCTCTCTCTCTCTCTCCTCTCTCTTTCTCTCCCTCTAGAGGTTATATTAGATACACATCTAGAATACCTTTTGTACGGAGAGAATCTTACGACAACGTTTCGGTCCAATTTGGATCATTTACAAAGTCACATTAGCACAAAAGTGTGTTAGTGTGACTTTGTAAATGATCCAAGTGTGATCGAAACGTCGTGGTAAGTTTCTTGTATGTGTGGGTTATTTGTGTATTGTTCCAGTCACGGTATTGTGCCTGTTTGTTCTTCATACTAGATACATGGTATGACCTTTCTATTAGATGGCAAACTTCATGCGTATATGAATTGTCCTTGGCACTAGATACCCAACCAAATTTGTCCCTAGAATATACCCTTTGTAATAAAAATACAGATTAAATACATACCTAGAATATTGCCTACTGTAGTAATGCATATCTGGACTTCCTTGGTACCAGAAGCCAGGCATACCTTCGAAAAAAAAAAATCCATTGCAAATATTCCTAAATTGAGTAAGCATCAAGATATTTATAACGGTAATGTTGGGAACGCAGCTGGCAGTCATTCCTTTGTGTTTACGCAGGCGTTCTAAAATACGCATACAACTTATACAACCAGCCGCACACCTGTGATGCTTGGCCCAAACATGGTCATCTCGCTCATTAATTATGCTCTAGATAACTCTAGGACTAATGGAATACAAGGAGATACATGACAGACATTAGTATGTATCAGGTGATGTAGAGAGACAGAGAGAGGAGGAACATTCTGAGGTGGAAGTAAGGGGTCACTAACGTGGGAGGAGGTCAGACATTTTACATTAATTAGATACAGACCATTGTATGATTATCTTCGACCTTAATCACCATGACGCATTGTTCATGCGATGGTTTTGCTCCATCACTTGCAAGGTCAGGTTATGTTCCTTCAAGCAAGTCGCCAGCTTTTTTTTTTTTTACCAATTTGTGATTTTTCCGCAGATTCGAGCCGCTAAAAAAAATACCGACTGCCGCTACGGTGCTTTGTTAGATGAACATGAGCAGCGGGTGTTAGGAACCTTGTTCGTGTGTTTCTTGTGCCCAGAGGTCGAAATTAGGCACTCTCTGGGGCAGCTGGTTGGCTGGTGGCTTCGTTAAGTTCAGACTATCGAATATACGAGGGCTTTTTGAGACTGTACTTCACCTGTACATCAGTCAGGGTTACTTTGATCTCTTAAATATGGATTAAAGTCTCGGTGTATATACACTTGAGATATACACACCTGGCGTATATGCACTGAGATACACATTTCTTGGTGTATATACAATAAGATATACACAACTTTTGGTGTATATACAAGAAGAGATACACATCTCTTTTTGTATATACAAGAAGAGATACACATCTAGTGTATATACCACGAGATACACATCTTGACTTGCGTAAATACCCTTGACAATTGGTGTAGGTAGACTGGCTCATATATCTTGTCCCTACCATGGCTACAACTCTGAATCTTTTAGTTGAACTGAGTCTGATTGCAGGGTTGAGATTAGGAGCATAGGATGAAATTAAGTGTATTTGACTGATCACAGGCTCGAGGCTGCGTTCAAAGTTTAAGGTTACAGTTGATCCCGGTCTCCGAATTAAAGGTTAATAATTGAGCCGCCCACCTGTAGCCTACACCTTTTACCCACACTTGACGTAGACGCCTTTTAACCCACCTTTAGTAATCGTAAGAGTTTTTCATAGGGAAGTTAATGTTATATATTTTGTATGAACGATTTGTGATCTTTCTTTAGCATTGATCACGAGGTTATTGCGAGAGTTTGGCTGGCCAGGGCTCAACAAGACCTGGCCACAACCAGGGCTCTACAAGACCTGGCCACTACCAGGGCTCTACAAGACCTGGCCACTACCAGGGCTCTACAAGACCTGGCCACTACCAGGGCTCTACAAGACCTGGCCACTACCAGGGCTCTACAAGACCTGGCCACAACCAGGGCTCTACAAGACCTGGCCACAACCAGGGCTCTACAAGACCTGGCCACAACCAGGGCTCTACAAGACCTGGCCACAACCAGGGCTCTACAAGACCTGGCCACACCAGGGCTCTACAAGACCTGGCCACAACCAGGGCTCTACAAGACCTGGCCACAACCAGGGCTCTACAAGACCTGGCCACAACCAGGGCTCTACAAGACCTGGCCACAACCAGGGCTCTACAAGACCTGGCCACAACCAGGGCTCTACAAGACCTGGCCACAACCAGGGCTCTACAAGACCTGGCCACAACCAGGGCTCTACAAGACCTGGCCACAACCAGGGCTCTACAAGACCTGCGCCAGCAACCAGGCTCTACAAGACCTGGCCACAACCAGGGCTCTACAAGACCTGGCCACAACCAGGGCTCTACAAGACCTGGCCACAACCAGGGCTCTACAAGACCTGGCCACAACCAGGGCTCTACAAGACCTGGCCACAACCAGGGCTCTACAAGACCTGGCCACAACCAGGGCTCTACATAATTACAAGAGAAGGGGGGGAGGGTTGCCATGATGCTGAAGAGCTTTACATCCATGGACTTAGAGCTTCATAATTATGATAACCAGAGCATAGTTATCCAGATTATCTTTTAGTTATTCTCAAGATGTCGTCAGCTGAGGCATGAGTCAGGTCATGTATAATGTAAGGTCATCCCTGAGTAGTTGTAAGGCGTAGATGTGGAAGCAAGAGGTCAGCCGTGGCTAGGGGCTAGGAGAGTGTGGGGGGTAGAGGCCGGGGTGTTGGGGGGATAGTAGGCTAGGAGATAATAATTGCGCAACGCCTACTGGACCGGTCTGACGGGTTGGCCTGCCTGGCTAGACGGGCTGGCGCCTCTCTCTAGCCTCCCCTACCATGCTAAGCCTATTCTTTGTTGCTGAATGGGGTTTAAAGCTTATCGACTAGGGATTAAAGTAAATTATCGGTGTATACACTGTGTATATACACTGTGTATATAGACTGTGTATATACACTGCGTATATACACTGTATGTACACTGAAGCAATGCTATTCTTTGGATTTTAGTGGCGTGAGTGTTTTAATCAGAGGGAAGCGCTTAACCTGTAGGGGTCATATATCGCCGCCTTGGAAATTGGGGGTTCCATCTAAGGAGGCTTAAGTACAGTTCCTTGGATCAAGAGCCCTCACCAGCGTCAAGGCTACTGCTAGGAGTGACCTTTACAAGTGTATCTAGAAAGTGGACCATCAACACACACACACACACACACACACATACCAATATGGAACCCACACCTTGTCAAGTACGTCAAGAAATTAGAGAAAGTGCAAAGGTTTGCAACAAGACTAGTCCCGGAGCTAAGGGGTATGTCCTATGAGGAGAGGTTAAGGGAAATCGACCTGACGACACTGGAGGACAGGAGAGATAGGGGGAACATGATAACGACTTATAAGATACTGAGAGGAATAGACAAGGTGGACAGAGACAGAATGTTCCAGAGATGGGACACAGCAACAAGGGGACACAGTTGGAAGTTGAAGACTCAGATGAATCACAGGGATGTTAGGAAGTATTTCTTCAGTCATAGAGTGGTCGGGAAGTGGAATAGCTTGGGAAGCGATGCAGTGGAGGCAGGTTCCATACATAGCTTTAAGGAGAGGTATGATAAAGCTCATTGAGCAGGGAGCGTGACCCAGTAGCGGCCAGTGAAGAGGCGGGGCCAGGAGCTATGAATCGACCCCTGCAACCACAACTAGGTGAGTATACACACACACAGCGACAGGTCGAGGGTCTGTCGACTAGTGCCTTTTATAAATGGTAACTAACATAGACATTAGACATAGACACTGGCAGGAAGTGAGCTTACAAGGTTCCATCTTGCTGCCAGAGGTTCAGATTGACCAGCCTACGGTAGTGAACACCTGCTTCTTGCCTGAGGGACTCATTATATCTACTACTACCTCTCCAGTCTTCTATATTGCACTGATAAAACCAATAATTGACGAAACGCCTTCAAAATAAAGCTACCCAGATGTTGCACATGTGTTTATCAACATCTTCGTGTACATTAGTACACAGCAGTGCTTGTCACTGCTGCTCCTGGTGGGTCACACTTGTCACCCACAACTAATATATGAGTGAAAAAGTGAATATGTGGGTGAAAAGGGCTCAATATAGTAGTGAAAAGGGCTGGGTTTGATTAGTACCTGAGGTACTGTACCAGGGAAGTTCCATGGAGGTGAACTCTTCTCCAGGCTGAGAGACTCACCACCTCAATTACTATTTCTCCAAGGTTGAGGGACTGATGACATCATCATTTCACTACTACACCTGCTGCCTCTGTATCTGACTGAAGAAGTCTACTGTGTAGACGAAGTTGCAACAATAAAGACACCCAACTGTTGCACATGTGTCTTAGTCATCAACTTTTCAGTATTTTATACCATTGTCAACAGCACTGGTCTACACCGCTACTCTTTATTTTTACAACGCGTCTTTCTTGACGAATTACGTCAAAATATTTTGGAAATTTTTAGTACGTGTCAATGCCTGGGGGGCATCGCCCCCGGGGATCAGTCCCAGACTTTTTGCTTTGGTTGTAAATATTAAAAGTATTCAAAGTTAAATCCAATATTTTTTTTTTATGAAGGATTTCTCGAAATTATTTTAAAAAGTTTTTGTTCTAACTGAATGTTACACACACTTGTTTGAAATAGTTTCCTTGAGTATTTACTTTCTCTCTCTCTCTCTCTCTCTCTCTCTCTCTCTCTCTCTCTCTCTCTCTTGTGAACAAGCCTACTGGGGCATGCTAGGCTGGGGCATCTACCCGTCCAGACTATTTTTTTAAGTAATCAAAGTTGTTGCCTCTGTGTCCGGAAAAGAAGTCACAGTTTTGGCTAGAAAAAAAAAGTCACGGAAAAAGAGTCTCATTTTATTTAGGTTATGTTGTGGCTTTTTTCTTTAACTTTTTTCCTGTGACTTTTTTTCCTGGATCCGCTGCCTGGAAGTTCTCTCTAACTCATCCACAACACTATTGCCTAACAAGTGCTTTCCTATACCCTTTCTAAGTCTAAATTTGTACGAGTGGTATTGATCAATAGCAACTCTGCGACTAGCCAAGGATTCGAACCCATGCTGCTTTGGCCCGCCTCATGGTAAGTATATATATACACGCTATTGTATTATCAAAGAGCGTTTGACATTTATAAGATACACAAACACTTGTTGCGAATGGAGAATGTGAATGTAAACACCTGTCATTGTAAAAGATGTGTTTACGCATTTAGTGGTGGGGGAGGGGGAAGGGGCTTTGGGGAGGGGGGATCGTGAATCAGCGCGGGCACTGCCCTGAGGAACGCCCCGCTGGGCTGCGTTCACTTTCACACACCTGCTGCCACTCCTTCATGGTCCCTCACACTCCTTCATGGTCCCTCACGCTCTTTCATGGTCCCTTATGCTCCTTCATGGTCTCTCTATGGTCCCTCACGCTGCTCTATGGTCCCTCACACTCCTTCATGGCCCTCATACTCCTTCATGGTACCTCACACTCCTTCATGCCTAGAGACTCTTGTTCCCAGGAATTGAAGCTAGCCGCTTGGTCCTTAGATCAGACCTGATGAGTCTCAGCTCCTGGCCTAGCCTCTCAACTTGTCGCTTACCAGATTCAATTCCTAGCCTCGTGGGCTCTGTCGTACCTGCTCTTATAGCCACGTATGGAGCCTGCCTCCATTTCTTTCTCGAGATCACTCCACTTCCCTACCACTCTTAAGACTAAAGAAATACTTCCTAACATCCCTGTGACTTGTAGGTGTCCAACTTCCAGGTGAGCCTCTTGAGTTTTTCCACCAGCTTGCTACTGTCTATTCTGTCAATTTCTCTGAGTATTTTGTATGTTGTTATCATGTCTTTACTCTGTGTCTGGTCTTCTGGCCTGTTCTCCATTCTTCATAATCTTGTATTTGCTGGGGTTGGGTTCAAGCAGCCACTTATTTGACCAACTCTCCAGTTTGTCCAGATCCATTTGCTGCCTTTCCCCGTCCTCATCTGTTTGTATTCTCCTCATTAGTTTTACATAATCAGAAAACATCTGATTCACTCTCATCTTATATGTGATTTACATAAACCAGAAACAGTACTGGTCGTAGTACTGATCCTTGCGGTACCCCGCTAGTTATTCTTCATCATTCTGACATCTCTTCCTGGTCAATCACTCTGCTTCCTTACGCTAAGCTGCTCTGTGATCCACTGGAGTACCTTCCCTGTTATTCCTGCCTGCACCTCAAGTTTTTGTATCAGTTTCTCGTGGAGTACAGTGTCAGATACCTCCTTGCAGTCTCAGAAGATACAATCCGTCCAACTTTCTCTCTCTAACAAGTTGTTAAGACAAGATTTATCATCTTGGAACCCGTGCTGGTTATTAATGAAATTACTTCTGCCCAGATGCTGCATCACTACTGTGATTGTCTCCATTACCTGGCATGGTGTACATGTCAGCAAAATTGGTCTGTAGTTAAACGCTTCCTGTTTGTCTCGTTTCTATATTCACTGTCTTCCAGATCTCTGGCAACTGTCCGATGTGTCCATTGACTTGTAGATCTTAGCTAGTGTGTGTGTGTGTGTGTGTGTGTGTGTACCTTCAAACTAGGTAAGCACACATATGACTGGAGTGAGAAAGGTTGCAAGAATAACATTAGCCTAACTCTCAAGGCTTGCATAAATTTCAGCGACCTTCAGCAGCCACTGCAAACACTCTTTCAAATCAATATTCAACACATGCGTAAGTTCAGTCATTGAGTATGCTGAAGCTGCGTATACTAATGTAACCAGCCTCGTCTTTACACACAGACGGGGCCAGGAGCTGTGACTCGACCCCTGCAACCACAACTAGGTGAGTACAGTGATCAATCCGTGACGGTAAGTTATATTACAAGAACTATAAAAATTTCCCACTTTTCATTTCACTATCCTTGACCGCATTTTTTTTTATTAATTTTCTCCATTTCACTTTCTGGAGCAGCCGTCATCAGTGACACTAATAATTCCTTTACTCCTTCAAGGAGGGTACCTTGATGGTGCCCATGGTCTCTTGATCCACGCCACCGGAGCTATCCAACCCTTCCTCACATGACCTTTAATAAAGATAAACAGACTCAAGGTCACACATCAGTCCTAGGTGACCATCCCACCGTTGACCTTGTACAAGGTCCCTCAGTGACCTTATACCCGGTCACCATGCTAGTCCACCACCGCCCCTCCCCCCTCACTGACCTTATACAAGGTCTAGTAAGAAAGGTAGTGAAAAAATGGAGTGAGAACTTGTTTGTATTTAAGCCAAAGTGAGTTTGAATTGGCTACACTTTTCATGGTTATGAATAATTGTGTTTCTGGCTACACTTTATCAGTAGTGCTTTATTTAGCGAAATTGTATACACTCGCAGTGTGCTGCTACCTTATTCTGTATGATAGTTACATGAGAGAGAGAGAGAGAGAGAGAGAATTAATATGATCTCTGAGATATTATGATAGTATCACCATCGTGATCATTATCACCGTGATCACTATCTCTATCTCAGTGTTCACTATCACTATCTCAGTGTTCACTATCACTATCTCAGTGTTCACTATCTCTATCTCAGTGTTCACTATCTCTATCTCAGTGTTCACTATCTCTATCTCAGTGTTCACTATCACTATCTCAGTGTTCACTATCTATCTCAGTGTTCACTATCTCAGTGTTCACTATCACTATCTCAGTGTTCACTATCACTATCTCAGTGTTCACTATCTATCTCAGTGTTCACTATCACTATCTCAGTGTTCACTATCTATCTCAGTGTTCACTATCACTATCTCAGTGTTCACTATCACTATCTCAGTGTTCACTATCTCTATCTCAGTGTTCACTATCACTATCTCAGTGTTCACTATCTCAGTGTTCACTATCTCTATCTCAGTGTTCACTATCTCAGTGTTCACTATCTCTATCTCAGTGTTCACTATCACTATCTCAGTGTTCACTATCACTATCTCAGTGTTCACTATCTATCTCAGTGTTCACTATCACTATCTCAGTGTTCACTATCACTATCTCAGTGTTCAATATCTATCTCAGTGTTCACTATCTCAGTGTTCACTATCACTATCTCAGTGTTCACTATCACTATCTCAGTGTTCACTATCACTATCTCAGTGTTCACTATCACTATCTCAGTGTTCACTATCACTATCTCAGTGTTCACTATCACTATCTCAGTGTTCACTATCTATCTCAGTGTTCACTATCTCAGTGTTCACTATCACTATCTCAGTGTTCACTATCACTATCTCAGTGTTCACTATCACTATCTCAGTGTTCACTATCTCTATCTCAGTGTTCACTATCACTATCTCAGTGTTCACTATCACTATCTCAGTGTTCACTATCACTATCTCAGTGTTCACTATCTATCTCAGTGTTCACTATCACTATCTCAGTGTTCACTATCTCTATCTCAGTGTTCACTATCTCTATCTCAGTGTTCACTATCACTATCTCAGTGTTCACTATCACTATCTCAGTGTTCACTATCACTATCTCAGTGTTCACTATCTATTTCAGTGTTCACTATCACTATCTCAGTGTTCACTATCACTATCTCAGTGTTCAATATCTATCTCAGTGTTCACTATCACTATCTCAGTGTTCACTATCTATCTCAGTGTTCACTATCTCTATCTCAGTGTTCACTATCACTATCTCAGTGTTCACTATCACTATCTCAGTGTTCACTATCACTATCTCAGTGTTCACTATCTCTATCTCAGTGTTCACTATCACTATCTCAGTGTTCACCATCATCCTACTACTAGCATATACTGCTGTCATAACGGCTGAGTGGAAAGACAGGATGGCAGCAGCAGCAGCAGCAGCAGCAGCAGCAGCAGCAGCAGTAGCAGCAGCAGTAGCAGTAGCGCAGCAGTAGCAGCAGCAGTAGCAGCAGCAGTAGCAGTAGCAGTAGCAGCAGCAGTAGCAGCAGCAGTAGCAGCAGCAGTAGCAGCGCGTAGCAGCGTGCGCAGTAGCAGCAGCAGCAGTAGCAGCAGCAGTAGCAGCAGCAGGAGGAGGCTGCATCTCAACAAACTATAAGACAAAGTTCCCTGGTATAAATGTGATGATTGAGGGACTAGTGAGGAAGATCGAAGAGAAGTTCAGCGAGTGTAAACAAAGATGGTTGCTCGGGGAGTACTGACAATGGGTTGTGCAAATATTTGTATTAGAGGGTTTGAGAAGAACCTGCCTAGTATGGACCAGTAGACCTGCTGCAGTGTTTATTCTTTCCTATGTTCTTATATCACCTCCACAGGTTTCGGCATGGGGACTTAAATACCCTGGTATTATATCAGGTTCACAGGTCCCTGTATGGGGACTTAAATACCCTGGTATTATATCAAGTTCACAGGTCCCTGTATGGGCACTTAAATACCCTGGTATTATATCAAGTTCACAGGTCCCTATACGAGTATAAAATACCCTGGTATTATATCAGGTCCACAGGTCCCTGTATGGGGACTTAAATAC
This sequence comes from Cherax destructor, assembly GCA_009830355.1. Lineage (NCBI taxonomy): Eukaryota > Metazoa > Arthropoda > Malacostraca > Decapoda > Parastacidae > Cherax > Cherax destructor. The sequence goes on along the minus strand of WNWK01000562.1, from coordinate 132,926 downwards.
CCTGGTATTATATCAGGTCCACAGGTCCCTGTATGGGGACTTAAATACCCTGGTATTATATCAGGTCCACAGGTCCCTGTATGGGGACTTCAGCAAAAAAACAGCTTCAAAGTAAAACAAAAACAGTAATTGTCTCAGTGACGTTCCTGACATATTTTTGTTGTTATTGTTCGTAATGAACGAATAAACAAGAATGTCCCACAGTTCCAGTCTCCGTCCATTTGTCTGTCTATTTCTGTAGTTTTTTTAAATTATTATTATTAGTAGGGATGCGACGATACCAATTTTTTTTTTTGTCGATACACCGATATTCAGTTTTAGGCCGATACCGATACTCTGGCACACTCGTCATTACAATGATACTCTGGCACACTCGTCATTACAATGATACTCTGGCACACTCGTCATTACAATGATACTCTGGCACACTCGTCATTACAATGATACTCTGGCACACTCGTCATTACAATGATACTCTGGCACACTCGTCATTACAATGATACTCTGGCACACTCGTCATTACAATGATACTCTGGCACACTCGTCATTACAATGATACTCTGGCACACTCGTCATTACAATGATACTCTGGCACACCCGTCATTACAATGATACTCTGGCACACCCGTCATTACAATGATACTCTGGCACACCGTCATTACAATGATACTCTGGCACACTCGTCATTACAATGATACTCTGGCACACCCGTCATTACAATGATACTCTGGCACACCCGTCATTACAATGATACTCTGGCACACTCGTCATTACAATGATACTCTGGCACACCCGTCATTACAATGATACTCTGGCACACCCGTCATTACAATGATACTCTGGCACACCCGTCATTACAATGATACTCTGGCACACTCGTCATTACAATGATACTCTGGCACACCCGTCATTACAATGATACTCTGGCACACCCGTCATTACAATGATACTCTGGCACATCCGTCATTAGTGATACTCTGGCACATCCGTCATTACAATGATACTCTGGCACACCCGTCATTACTACTAATACTACCACCACTGCTACTACTAATACTACCACCACTACTAGCAAGAGCAGCAGCAGTAGTAGCAAGAGCAGCAATAACAACAGTAGCCGCAGCAAAAGCATAAGCAGTAGTAGTAGCAAGAGTAACAGTAGTAGTATTAGTAGCAGCAACAGTAGTAGTAGTAGCAGCAACAACAGTTGCAGCAGTAGTAGCAGCAGCAGCAGTAGTAGTAGCAACAACAGTAGCAGCAATAGCAGCAGCAACAACAGTAGCAGCAGCAACAACAGTAGCAGTAGTAGTAGCAACAACAGTAGCAGCAACAAGAGAAGCAGCAGCAACATTAGTAGCAGCAACAGTAGTAGTAGCAACAACAGTAGCAGCAGCAGCAACAAGAGTAGTAGCAGCAACAACAGTAGCAGCAGCAGTAGTAGTAGTAGCAACAACAGTAGCAGCAACAGCAGCAGCAACAAGAGTAGTAGCAGCAGCAGCAGTAGCAACAACAGTAGCAGCAACAACAGCAGCAGCAACAACAGTAGCAGCAACAGCAGCAGTAACATTAGTAGCAGCAGCAAGAACAGTAGCAGCAGCAACAGTAGTAGTAGCAGCAAGAACAGTAGCAGCAGCAACAGTAGTAGTAGCAGCAAGAACAGTAGCAGCAGCAACAGTAGTAGTAGCAGCAACAACAGTAGCAGCAACAGTAGTAGTAGCAGCAACAGTAGTAGCAGCAACAACAGTAGTAGCAGCAACAACAGTAGCAGCAGCAGCAACAGTAGTAGTAGCAGAAACAGTAGCAGCAGCAATAGTAGTAGCTGCAACAACAGTAGCAGCAGCAACAGTAGTAGTAGCAGCAACAACAGTAGCAGCAGCAACAGTAGCAGCAACAACAGTAGTAGCAGCAACAACAGTAGCAGCAGCAACAGTAGTAGTAGCAGCAGCAACATTAGTAGCAGCAGCAGTAGTAGTAGCAGCAGCAACAACAGTAGCAGCAGCAGCAGTAGTAGTAGCAGTAACAACAGTAGCAGCAACAACAGCAGCAGCAATAGTAGTAGCAGCAACAACAAGAGTAGCAGCAACAGCAGCAGCAACAAGAGTAGCAGCAGCAACAAGAATACCAGCAGCAACATTAGTAGCAGCAGCAGCAGCAGTAGTAGCAGCAGCAACAGTAGTAGCAGCAGCAACAGTAGTAGCAGCAGCAACATTAGTAGCAGCAGCAACAGTAGTAGTAGCAGCAACAGTAGTAGCAGCAACAACAGTAGTAGCAGCAGCAGCAGCAGCAGCAGCAGCAGCAACAGTAGTAGCAGCAACAGCAGCAGCAACAACATTAGCAGCAGCAACAGTAGTAGCAGCAGCAGTATTAGTAGCAACAGCAACAGTAGTGGTAGCAACAGTAGCAGTAGCAGCAACAGCAGCAGCAGCAACAACAGTAGTAGCAGCAACAGCAGCAACAACAACAGTAGCAGCAGCAACAGTAGTAGCAACAGCAACAGTAGTAGCAGCAGCAGTATTAGTAGCAGCAATAACAGTAGCAACAGCAACAGTAGTAGCAGCAGCAGCAACAGTAGCAGCAACAGTAGCAGCAACAGCAGTAACAGTCGAGAGTGTCAGGCAAAGTTTACCTGGTACAGTATACGGGGCAAGCAATCTTTATCTGCCATTGACTAACAATAGTTGTCACTCTTGACTAGATGCGTCATGCAAGACTGTTCAGGGTCTTAATGAGTCGTAGTCTTACACGAAGAAGGAAAGTCTTGGGACTGAAACTTTAGATATTTCTTGCTATATATTCCTTCAATATTTTCTTTTTACATACCTGTGAGTTATGTCGTCTTTAAAAAAAGCTATATTAATGGTTCATAGGAGATACAGCTAAGCCATGACTCGGCGTCCGCTTGCGGCTGACTTGTTTATTCACTGCGGCTCGCACTGTTGTGGATATTGTTTTCGTGAGTGGCATTAATTGAGCACAGGAGTCTAACTGCTACCACTAGCACACACATGTACATATTATATAAATAAAGAAGAAGAAAAAACACAGTAGCGAAACGTCGTCGTAAGTTTCTCTCTTTTATGTGCGCGTTATTTGTGTATTGTTCGAATGTGCACATAATATTCATTCTGCCCATGAGTGGAAGACTAGAGGGAACACTGGTTGGAAGTGCTAGTGAGATATAAGGTAGATTCTTGTATGATGGTCTGTGAACCGCAGTGCACTCTCATGTTCAGTTAGAAGGGCAAAACATTCTGAATATCAAAATGGTATATTATACCATTTTGAGGGACTGACAACCTCAAATCTTCGACTTCAAGGGTGATGGACTAATTACATCGTCTTCACACCTCTACTGCTCCTGCCTACTTTCTGTACTCGACTGAAGAAGCCTACTGTGTAGGCGAAACGTTTCGGAATAAAGATGCCTAACTGTTGCCTTTGTGGAAAACATTCTGTTGAAGGGAATTTTATTACTGCTACAACGTTTCGTCCAAAACTGGACTTGATCAAGTATGCATAAACACACACATATACGGCTCCATAAGGCAAACCAGCACACTGAGGTCAACCTTGAGAGATATTACAAGAGAGGTTAAAGGTGGGGTAAATGGTAATGTCCAGTGCTTAGGTAAGAGGTGAGGTCAAGGAGGTGAGGTCAATGAGGTGAGGTTAGGGAAGTAAGGTGAGGAGGAGGAGTCAGGGATGGGTGGCATTTTAACTATAGCAATCTTGGATGGTGCGAGTGATGGGTTTATTCAGTATGTGCATTAAATTGTTGTGCTCACTGGTCTCAATAAGATGAATGTTGACCTCCTCCAGGATGCTGAGTTTGCTTGTGTTCTCTTGCTCCACTGCCTCACACTGCCTGGGGTATTGGCATCAGTCATCCTGCACGAGTATTTGTGTTTAAGGGGAGTCCCAAGATCACTCTGTCTCCCAACGGTGACATTGCTGCAACTCCCACATAAAGTGGCAGAGATGAGAGTTGCTGGGAACCTCACCACTCACCCAGTTGATCATCAACAATAAAAAAAGTTCGCTAGTTTGGATGTCAACTGCCTCCTCACCCAGGTGTTTCCTCTCTACGGAATTGCATTTCTTATGACCTGCCTCTTCCCTTCCTAAAGAGGACTTCATGGGACTCGTTGAGTCTTGCGTCAGGATTAACTTCTTTTCTTTTGACGATGGCATCTACAAAGAGAAGCATGGCATGGCATGGGAGGCTCACTCTTCAGTGGTATTTATCTCGCACACCTGGAGAAAGACCGGTTCAGCATCATTATTCCACACAACGTTACATGCCTGAGGTATGTGCATGATGTTCTGGATAGCGATATCTGTGCCATGGAACCTTCAATGTAGTTCTCTCTTGAGGAGGTTAAAAGACTTCTCTTTATCCTTTCTCGACGTCCTTCTCATCAGGAAAGGTAACACTAAAACAGATTGTTTATCGGAAGCCCACCAATAAAATGATTTAATTCCTTTCTTTTCCCGCAATAAGTTGGAGACCAAGGGTGGCGTCATTGTAGGTTTCTTCCTGCGCACTCCGGTGTTGTAGTGACGAATTCTTCGCTGATAACAAATACCTCGAGAACGCTTTTGCCGCCTCAAGTCATTCACGCTTGCTTGAGAAAAGCCCTACTGTCTCACATCACTCCTAGTGAGAGTTCCAACATCGATCGTCGTCTCGTTCTTCCTCACAATACAGGTAACCGCATCCATCACCCTCAATTTTTCGCAAGGCGAGCGTGGACGAGGCTGTGGTTATTGCTAAAACCGCAACAGAGCTCACCAACCCTCAGAGCCAAAAATATCATTACTGCAGGAGTCTCTAGTATTCCGAGCAGGGGAGGGAGACAGGACGTGATCTTCAGACATCTCCTTAAGGAACACGAATACTAGTGTAGGATGAATGATGTCAAGAACGCATGCGTCGTCCACCTCATAGAACACTCTCACCTTATGAAATGGGAAGCAGTGCAGTAACTGTTTCAGGAGGACAGGACTAAACTGAGCATCCTGGAGGCTGCCACCATTCATCTTATTGAGACCAGTGAGCAGAACAGTGTACATGCTGGCTGGATCCATCAAACATCGGTGTTGATCAGTGGTACACAATACCTACAAGATAATGAATTAAACACGTGTGCAACATCTGAGTATCTTTATCTCGCCAACCAGTGGCTTTATCAATACAATACATGGAATTAAGGGACTGATTACCTCATCTTCCACTATTTGTATATATTTATATTATGTCCATGTATTGTCAAAGCCACTGGACGGCAAAACTTCTAAAAGTAAAGATACCCAGATGTTGCAGATGTTTAACTCATTATCACACATCATCCGCGACTGCAGTATTTAAAACGTTACGCATCCCTGACCCCTGTCCTCAACTCTTACCTAACCCCTGGATATTTCCGTTTACCCTACCTTTGACCTTTCCTGTGACATCTGTCAAGCTTGACCTCAGGATGCTCGTTCACCTTATAAAGCTGTGTAGTTTTTTTTATGTATACCTGATAAAGTTCAGCCCTGGATCACACGTCGAATCAAAAACAAAGATTTCCTCTACAACTTAATGGTGTTTCGTGCACCTGTGAACTTACACCACCATGTGCCATCATGTCATAGTCTAGTTTTACCCGTGTAGAAGACGCACCACCATGTGCCATCATGTCATAGTCTAGTTTTACCCGTGTAGAAGACGTGAAAACTTAATAATAATCATATATAATAATATCTTTATTTACTACAAGTACATGTACAAGGTATACAGACGATAGCTGACATCAATGACATACTACTATATAGAAAGCCCCTTGTTATGCTGAGCATTTCGGGCAAATTAGGTCAGTTTTGTCCCAGGATGCGACCCACACCAGTCGACTAACACCCAGGTACCCATTTTACTGATGGTGAACATAGACAACCGGTGTAAGGAAACACGCCCAATGTTTCTACCCTCGATTGGAATCGAACCCGGACACTCGTCGTGTGAAGCGAGAGCTTTAGCCATCAGGCCATGTGGCAGTGTCACTAAAACTGGCACTGCATGAAACAGAATGTGTGACGACATGCAGTGAAGGGGCTGAGAGCTAGAGCTTAACACGCATCCTCGTGTAGGTACACGTAGTGTGATGGAGCAGTGTGACACAGCACAGTGACTGGGCACAGACAGGTGGCAAAGACGAAATGAAAATTTCCATTGAAATCACTTCTCACTGATTACAGCTGTGTTAAACCTGTTTTACAGTGCTTGTTGAATCTAAGCCTTCCTATAGGGGTTCAAACTCTCTTTTATATGTTACCTTCCATGGATCATGACCTTCCATGGATCAAACATGATGGCCACCAATTTCCCTAGTATGAACCCTGTAGGTTTAGTGCTTCCCATGAGTGTGATAAACCACTGGCATAAATTAAGACCGTAGTGACTGTTCCACCAAGATAACATGTACCATCATGATAACATTACTGTGTCATGATAACATTACTGTGTCATCATGATAACATTACTGTGTCATCATGATAACATTGCTGTACCATCATGATAACATTACTGTGTCATCATGAAAACATTGCTGTACCATCACGATAACATTGCTGTACCATCACGATAACATTGCTGTGTCATCACGATAACATTACTGTGTCATCATGATAACATTGCTGTACCATCATGATAACATTACTGTGTCATCACGATAACATTGCTGTACCATCACGATAACATTGCTGTACCATCACGATAACATTGCTGTACCATCACGATAACATTGCTGTACCATCACGATAACATTGCTGTACCATTACGATAACATTGCTGTACCATCACGATAACATTGCTGTACCATCACGATAACATTGCTGTACCATCACGATAACATTGCTGTACCATCACGATAACATTGCTGTACCATCACGATAACATTGCTGTACCATCACGATAACATTGCTGTACCATCACGATAACATTGCTGTACCATCACGATAACATTACTGTGTCATCACGATAACATTGCTGTGTCATCACGATAACATTGCTGTACCATCACGATAACATTGCTGTACCATCACGATAACATTGCTGTACCATCACGATAACATTGCTGTACCATCACGATAACATTGCTGAACATGTACCATCACGATAACATTGCTGTACCATCACGATAACATTGCTGTACCATCACGATAACATTGCTGTACCATCACGATAACATTGCTGTACCATCACGATAACATTGCTGTACCATCACGATAACATTGCTGTACCATCACGATAACATTGCTGTACCATCACGATAACATTGCTGTACCATCACGATAACATTGCTGTACCATCACGATAACTGCTGTATAATCACGATAACATTGCTGTACCATCACGATAACATTGCTGTACCATCACGATAACATTGCTGTACCATCACGGTAACATTGCTGTACCATCACGGTAACATTGCTGTACCATCACGGTAACATTGCTGTACCATCACGATAACATTACTGTGTTATCACGATAACATTGCTGTACCATCACGATAACATTGCTGTACCATCACGATAACATTGATGTACCATCACGATAACATTACTGTGTCATCACGATAACATTGCTGTACCATCACGATAACATTACTGTGTCATCACGATAACATTGCTGTACCATCACGATAACATTGCTGTACCATCACGATAACATTGCTGTACCATCACGATAACATTGCTGTACCATCACGATAGCAAACCGTCAAGATAACATTACTGCACCATCATGAGATCATTACCGTACTATCATAATAACATTACTGGTCATTAATACAACCCTGGTTGTTGATGTTGGTCATCACACTTGTCATGTACACTGCTGACATGTACACTGCTGGTTCAGTATTACTCATGTTGATGAGTGAGGTAGTTTTTCCTGGCTGGAGGAGGACAGCAGGAGACAGCAGCCAACATTGGGAAGCACTTCCGCACTTTCAAAGCCCAGGTTGATGTCACATCTGGTTCAACTGCTTTTTTTTTAACCAATGGTAATTTTTCTTCTTCCTCCTTAATTATCTTGATAAAATTCCTTTCATTTGGCCTTTTTTTTTATTTTTTGGTAAATTCGTTTCTGATTCACTGAAATAAGTTTTGAAAATACGTATACATTATTTTTTATTTTAGTTTAGCAGTTCTATTTGTAAATATAATAGTTTGCAGGGGTTGAGCTTCAGCTCCTGGGCCTCTTAGGATTTTTTTATTTGGGTCGTGTCGTACCTACTCTTGAATCCGTGCATGGAGTCTGCCTTCCTTCAGCCTGAGCCACTTTTATTTTGAAATGTATCTTTGTGTTATATGGGAGTTTATTGTCCTCTTACTGTGGTCCCTCCCACTTTTCTTTCACGTTAAACATTATATATTGATGTTTCTCCCACGTTAAACATATATTGATGTTTCTTCCACGTTAAACATGGTGTAGTGATGTTTCTCCCACGTTAAACACATATTGATATTTCTTCCACGTTAAACATTATATATTGATATTTCTCCCACGTTAAAAATTATATATTGATGTTTCTCCCACAAACATGTATTGATGTTTCTCCCACAAACATGTATTGATGTTTCTCCCACAAACATGTATTGATGTTTCTCCCACGTTAAACGCTGTACTGTCATCCAACACACACGGTCTTGAGTTAAACTTTATTAATAAAGAATTGTAACAATTCAACCTGAGTAAGGGGGTTCGAGCCAGTGACCTGGCGGTCCTGCTATCCCTACTAGCCCAGCTAGTATTCCTAGAACAGGTTCGAATCCTGTCACGCTGAACTCTGTATCTATAATCTTGATATCTTGTACGCCATGGTCATGTCTCCTCGGAGTCGTTGCTTCTCGTAGTTTGACAGTCATTCTCTCTCTCTCTCTCTCTCTCTCTCTCTCTCTCTCTCTCTCTCTCAGTTGGGGAGAGGCTGTCAGCTTTCACAAGCTTAGTTAGGTAGTCGGCAAGGTCTGAATGCTATTGATGCCGACTTTTAATAATCGACCTTATGTAAGGGGTGTATAGAGGCGGGAATGACTGCCCGTTGCACGTTTGTGCAGGCAGTGCTTGCTATTGTTGCAGGCTTTAATAATCGACCTTATGACAAATTATTGGCTTAACCGTTGCTTAGTATGTCTGTTATTTTATTTAATAAGATACCATGACATATCATATAGGGTATTCTATTGTCTATATTCCTCAATAAGTGGATCACATGGCAGATAATAATAATAATAATAATATTTATTTCTACAAGTACATGATACAACTTATACAGGTCTAGCTGACGTCAGTGACATACTATTGTATAGAAAGCCCCTGGTTATGCAGAACATTTCCCGCAAATTAGGTCAATTTTCTCCCCAGGATGCGACCCACACTGGTCGACTAACATCCAGGTACCTATTTTATTGATAGGTGAACAGTGACAGCAGATATCTTAAGGAAACACGTCTTAATGTTTCCACCCGTACCGGGGATCGAATCACGGACGATTCTTCGAAAGGTAACGGGACGATACTTCTAGTAAGCTATTAGAGAATTGTTGTTGGGTTTTATAGGGCTACTGACAGCGTACGCCGTATCGAGCCATTAATTAGTGATTCATTGTTGCAGTAAACAGTAAGTGGCAACAGTATGACCTGTGAGGGTGGCTTGCGATAGTAAAAAGTGAGGTTACTTGTTGCTTCACCTGTGTGGGGTTGGTGGTGGTGGGGGAGTGGCGGTGGTGGGGATTGTGGTGGTGGGGGATGAGAGGGGAGGGTAAGGTTGAGTGGGATGTTGAGGTATAGAGTGTTTCTGCTACATTATTGTATGTTATAGTAACATATTGATTATTATTATTGTCATCATCATCATAACTAAGCGCTAAACCCACTACATACTGAGAATAAGAGCTAAAAACACACACACACACACACTGTCTAATCGACATGTGCCTAGGACAAAATGGTAACTAACACACATTCCTATCATGCTCACAGAAGCCTGTTGGATGTCCAAGCCCCTAGCACTCAAAACTTCCTTTACCCCGTCCCTCTAACCTGCCCTAGAACGACCCCTACCCCGCCTTTCCCCACCCCAGATTTATGCGCCCTCCCAGTCATACTATTTTTCTCCAATTTCTCTAAATGCCCAAACCACCTCTGATTACCAAACCACCTTAACAAGCCCTCCTCAGTCAACTGACTTTAGGCGCATATTAAACACACAGAAGTGACATAGAACCTTAATTAACAATGTTTCGATCAAGCAGTATTCATTATCTAGCTCCCTGTCTGAGCGAAACCTTGCCCAATAATTAACGAAACTTGCCCACCGCTTCTCTGTATATTTCCATTTTGTCAGTACTAAATTGATGCCAGAAAAGAGGTACTTTGTACCTCTGTTCTGACATCAGTTTAGACCTGCGCATGATAGGTTGGGAAGGCCTCAGTTACAGCATACTGCATGATGCTGAATACTGCATAATGCAGTATGTATAATGCAGCTTAGTCTTGCCCAACATGTCGTGCCTTGATACACTGACATAATCTCTGAAGGGCAGGTTAGGTCACCATGCTTGTCCGGTGTAAAATATAACACCACACCACCTGACCTCTCACAAATATAACACTACACACCACCTGACCTCTCACAAATATAACACTACACACCACCTGACCTCTCACAAATATAACACTACACACCACCTGACCTCTCACAAATATAACACTACACACCACCTGACCTCTCACAAATATAACACTACACACCACCTGACCTCTCACAAATATAACACTGCACACCACCTGACCTCTCACAAATATAACACTACACACCACCTGACCCCTCACAAATATAACACCACACCACCTGACCCCTCACAAATATAACACCACACCACCTGACCCCTCACAAATATAACACTGCACACCACCTGACCTCTCACAAATATAACACTGCACACCACTTGACCTCTCACAAATATAACACTGCACACCACCTGACCTCTTACAAATATAACACTACACACCACCTGACCCCTCACAAATATAACACCACACCACCTGACCTCTCACAAATATAACACCACACCACCTGACCTCTCACAAGTATGACACTGCACACCACCTGACCTCTCACAAATATGACACTGCACACCACCTGACCTCTCACAAATATGACACTGCACAACACCTGACCTCTCACAAATATGACACTGCACACCACCTGACCTTTCACAAATATGACACTGCACACCACCTGACCTCTCACAAATATGACACTGCACACCACCTGACCTCTCACAAATATGACACTGCACACCACCTGACCTCTCACAAATATGACACTGCACACCACCTGACCTCTCACAAATATGACACTGCACACCACCTGACCTCTCACAAATATGACACTGCACACCACCTGACCTCTCACAAATATGACACTGCACACCACCTGACCTCTCACAAATATAACACTGCACACCACCTGACCTCACACAAATATAACACTGCACACCACCTGACCTCTCACAAATATAACACTGCACACCACCTGACCTCTCACAAATATAACACTGTCAGATCACCATTACTCTCTCTGTAATAACCTAATGTGATATGTTGAGATATCTTAATAATGAAAATAAGATACCAGATACGTGAACTGTAGATATAAATCCAGATGTACTCCTGTAAGCCCCTTTGGGGCCTATTGCGTATCCATATGCTCTTGTGCTACCCTCCACAGGATGGATGTGGGGTGCACAATAAACTAGCCACTTCGGTGGCAAAATCTAAAAAATCTAGTCCCTCTATCCAGTAGTACTGAGTATCCCTGTACACTGATGCACTCAATCACTCGATTGTCATACCAACCCTTTTCTATATCAATTTTATGTCCTTTTCTATGTTTTTAAATTTGAGATTATTGAACTTTAACACTGTACACGACGATTGTTAGGGTTAGGTTAGGTAAAATATGTCAGGAAACAAGACAAAGGTTTCGTGACGCTGGTATTTGTCACATGATAACCCGCCGCTGTGGCTTTTGCTCATCTGACCGAGGCCTTCCGCTGGCTTACCCGTTCACCCCTTAAAAATTATGATTATGATTTATAACCATTTTTGATGTCGACACGCTAGTTCACCGCAATATATATGTAGGGAGGTGGAGTGGTAGGGGGTTAGTGGGGTGGAGTGGTAGGGGGTTAGTGGGGTGGAGTGGTGGGGGTGTGGGGTGAGAGAATTGTTGGGTGTGTGTGCGTTGGAAGTGGAAGTAGGGGGGATGGTGTGGAGGGGTGAATGGTGTGCATGAAGGTGTGTTGAGGAAGATTTGGAGGGGAGAGAGAGAGAGAGAGAGAGAGAGAGAAGACTCCGGAGATAGAGTAATTATACATATTTATCTAAATTACGGGTTGTAAACACTCACGTGTGCGAACCTTGACCTGTGTGCGTGCGTGCGCGCGCGTGTGTGTGTGTGCGCGCGCGTGCGTTTGTGTCTGTGTATGTATGCGTACGTATAAGTACTGATACGCAGGATCGCTTTCTGACAGTGCAACCACTAAAGAAATACCATCAATGCAACAGGCAGTGCCGAGGCCACAGTGTCGAGGTCACAGTGCCGAGGCCATAGTGCCGATATCACAGAGGTCACAGCGATTATACACAGCATCATACACATGCAACACGCACTACAATACCAAAGACTGACGCATAACACACACACACACACACACACACAGTAACTAGTACTACAATACCTTTTAGTCTCTCTCAACGGATACTGTTTTTTACAAGGTTCTTGCACTGTAGGGGGGAGCTTCCCCCTATTATTTCCTCCCTTTCTCTCTTCCCCTTCCTCTAACCCCCCTCCCCCCTGTGTGTGTGTGTGTGTGTGTGTGTCCTCGCCTAGTTGTAGCTGCGGGGGTCAGGTCTCGGTTCTTGGCCCCGAGTTCCAATTCTGAACATTCACACAAAATCCTATGATTTCATGGTAACTATCGTACATACTGCTACAACTGTATATGGCTACTGCCTCCGTCCCTTCCTCATCAAGGTTGTTGAAGTACTTGCTGAGACTGTGTACCAACAAGTACAATACACTGTACAAGTAATACACTATTACACTGTATTGTATTAGTACACTACCAGTGGTGCACAATATTGCACATATAGTACACTACTGTACCAGTGGTGCACAATATTGCACATATAGTACACTGTATTGTACCAGTGGTCCACAAAATTACACATATAGTACACTACTGTACCAGTGGTGCACAATATTGCACATATAGTACACTGTACTGTACCAGTGGTCCACAATATTGCACATATAGTACACTGTACTGTACCAGTGGTCCACAATATTGCACATATAGTACACTGTACTGTACCAGTGGTCCACAATATTGCACATATAGTACACTGTACTGTACCAGTGGTCCACAATATTGCACATATAGTACACTGTACTGTACCAGTGGTCCACAATATTGCACATATAGTACTCTGCTACATTTACATAAGTCAACAAATATTCGTTAACGCACACAAAGAAAAAGAAAATTTAGAAAGTACCAGCACTTGGAATTCATATATTGAGGTGTATTTCTCTCAGCGTATATACACACAGGATATATATACATATATATAGCATATATTCAGTAAGAGTTTAACCCATATTTTTAGAGATTCAAGTCTTCTTGATGAGTGGGAAGAGTTTAGATGCATTGTTAATGACCCTCGTCCAGTGGGACCCCCACCACCTGTCTCTGTGGGTGATCGAGTGCATAATAATACAGTGGCTGCAACACTATACAATAACCCGCACACTTAGGAGACGGGAAACTTAGAACAACGTTTAATAAGTTTATATAGATACATGTATACATAAATATAGTTACACAAATTATCATACATATTAACATATGTGTAAATTATTTAGGATAACCCCTCAGAAAAGCGTCAGTGACTTATTTCGATCTAACTTGGACCACTGACCTCTTCGAACCTCTCCTAAGTGCGGGTGGCCTGGTGGCTAAAGCTCTCGCTTCACACACGGAGGGCCCGGGTTCGATTCCCGACTGGATGGAAACATTTCGACGTGTTTCCTTACACCTGTTGTCATGTTCACCTAGCAGCAAATAGGTACCTGGGTGTTAGTCGACTGGTGTGGGTCGCATCCTGGGGGACAAGATTAAGGACCCCAATGGGTTATCTTGGGTTATCCTGGGTGGCTAACCCTCCTGGGTTAAAAATCCGAAGAAATCTTATTATCTTATTTACTATACACATAATTAACACACAGAAACATACATGATAATATATGAAATTAACCTACATAATTTGTTTATTGTTAAACTAGGCATTTATCCTGGGTTACTGACTCTCTAGATTAATAATCTGAACAAAGTCTTCTTTTAATGTAGAGTTTTGCTTGCAGTGGAATTTTACCTAAATAACCTTACTTTCCTTCAGTTGTCCCTGCAAGGCACAACAAAAAGTTACGTTTTCTATAATACATGAATAAAGGACGTCTTGGGTAAATTTCAGGGATAACTAGTGCAGTGATTACTATACTTTGCCTCACGCTAATTGATGTTTGATTTCATTCTTATTTTAAGTAATAAAGTATTAAGTTAGTTTAATTAAGTATCCTCGAAAGGGTATCCTTAAGTGCTTGAATTATTATTTTCTTTCTCCAGCCTCTCACTGGTTCTGTGCTCCAGTGCCTGGTATTGAGCCCGAATGCCTTCCATCCCTTCCCCACAGGCGCTGTATAATCCCTACGGGTTTAACGCTCCCCATGATAATAATCCAACCTCTCATTCACAACGACTCTTCCGATCGGTTCCAAATCCTCAATGCTTGTTTTTTATAATGATGGAACTGTTGGTGTAGCTACTGGCATGTGTGAATGGCCTATGGTCACTGGCATGTAGCCCATTCCTCAAATTTCATTACCGTGTAGTAACTTAATTCTCTAATGATTAGTTAAAAAAAATTCAACACTGATGTATCTGGTGACCTGGTGGCTAAAGCTCTCGCTTCACACACCGAGTGTCTGGGTTCGATTCCCAGTCAGGGTAGAAACATTGGGCGTGTTTCTTTACACCTGTTGTCTATGTTAACCCATCAGTGAAATGGGTACCTGGGTGTTAGTCGACTGGTGTGGGTCGCATCCTGGGACACTGACCTAATTTGCCCGAAATCCTCTGCATAACAAGGGATTTTCTATATAGTAGTATGTCATTGATGTCAGCTAGGACTGTATACCTTGTACATGTACTTGTAGTAATAAAGATATTATTATTAATTAACATTTAGGTACAGGTACACATAAGTACAATTATCGTACATAGTGTAAATTATCCAGGATAACATAAAAAAGTCAAAGTGACTTATTTCCATTGGGGTTCTTGTAATATGTTATTTAGACTTTTAAAGTTAAAACAGCTAAGTAACTTAACTCTGTGAAAACCAGTTAAAAATAAGTTTTAGATACAGGTACACAGTACAATTATCATACATAACCTGGAGTTTACCTGGAGAGAGTTCCGGGGGTCAACGCCCCCGCGGCCCAGTCTGTGACCAGGCCTCATGGTGGATCAGGGCCTGATCAATCAGGCTGTTACTGCTGGCCGCACGCAGTCCAACGTACGAACCACAGCCTGGCTGGTCAGGTACCGACTTCAGTTGCCTGTCCAGTGCCTGCTTGAAGACAGCCAGGGGTCTGTTGGTAATCCCCCTAATGTATGCTGGGAGGTAGTTGAATAGTCTTGGGCCCCTGACACTTATTGTGTTGTCTCTCAACGTGCTAGTGGCTCCCCTGCTTTTCATTGGGGGGATGTTACATCGTCTGCCGAGTCTTTTGCTTTCGTAGGAAGTGACTCTCGTGTGCAAATTATGACTCTCTCTCTCTGAGATATCTAGAGAACGCTTTTGTAGACTGGCTTTAAACTTTCAGTGCTTATGTTTCTTAGTGGAAGGTTTGAATTAGTTTTAGACTGTGTTGCCGTTTTTAATGAAGAAATTAGTGTGTTAATTTTCACGGGATAATCTAGGAATGTCTCTACTTATTCACACATGTCGTTATCTAAATTAAACTTACCTAACTTAAAGAAAATAAAAGAGTATACCAAGAGACGTTAGTAGGGTACATCAGAAGACGTTAGTAGGGTACATCAGAAGACGTTAGTAGGGTACATCAGAAGACGTTAGTAGGGTACATCAGAAGACGTTAGTAGGGTACATCAGAAGACGTTAGTAGGGTACATCAGAAGACGTTAGTAGGGTACATCAGAAGACGTTAGTAGGGTACATCAGAAGACGTTAGTAGGGTACATCAGAAGACGTTAGTAGGGTACATCAGAAGACGATAGTAGGGTACATCAGAAGACGTTAGTAGGGTACGTCAGAAGACGTTAGTAGGGTACGTCAGAAGACGTTAGTAGGGTACGTCAGAAGACGTTAGTAGGGTACGTCAGAAGACGTTAGTAGGGTACGTCAGAAGACGTTAGTAGCGTACGTCAAAATACGTTAGTAGGGTACATCAAAAGACGTTAGTAGGGTACGTCAAAAGACGTTAGTAGGGTACGTCAAAAGACGTTAGTAGGGTACGTCAAAAGACGTTAGTAGGGTACGTCAAAAGACGTTAGTAGGGTACGTCAAAAGACGTTAGAAGGGTACGTCAAAAGACGTTAGTAGGGTACGTCAAAAGACGTTAGTAGGGTACGTCAAAAGACGTTAGTAGGGTACGTCAAAAGACGTTAGTAGGGTACATTTTTTGAACTGTAGTGTCGGCACGCCTCTGGCAAGACAGTGATGGAGTGAATGATGATGAAAGTGTTTCTTCTTTTTCGGGTCCCCTTGCCTTGGTGGGAAACGGCCTATGTGTCAATAAAAATAAACTGAAAGTCTATGAAAGCCAACAGTCATGTTAGTCACCAGTCTGAGGGTTGAGACCTGTGTGGCTGCGCATCCAAACATGGACCCTCATGCCACATACACACTTAAACATGTGTACACATTCATATGCATATATAAATATACATCAGCGCACTCGTACACAAGTTTGCATATATACACATGCATGCATATGCACACATACATACGCACAAGCATATATTTATATATTTTCCAGCGGTAGAATTTTATGACCACTCTCCACTATTCCTTTAGCGACATTGAGGCAGAGCTGGGCTGATAAGATACAGGTAAGAGAGGATAACTAGTGAGAAGTGTAACAGATGTTTCTCCACCATCAGAACCTTCACTCTGTGTCGTACTCTCAACATTAGTAAACATTTCAAGACATACTTGTATTGGGACAGTGTTTCACCCTGTGTAGAGCTTTATCAAGTCTTGATGCAACTCTTTTTTTTTTTATCATAACTCTCCAGAGTCTCCCGAATGTTTGCCTTGTTCTTGTACACTTCTTTTTCAGCTCAGAAATGTTTGAGTAATGTCTAGACATTGTTATTACTAGTTAAAACGGAAGATTTGTTATCATTCATTTAGTTATGGTTATTAATTTATATTTATTCTTTGTTTCAGACTCTAGGATAACATCGACCAAAGATGAAGGTGAGGACGTTACTAGGCTAGGTAAACTGTGGGTGTACTCACCTAGTTGTGGTTGCAGGGGTCGATACTCAGCTCCTGGCCCCGAGTGTGTGTGTGTCTAGCAAACACTGGTGTGAGTACATTCAGAAACATTATTAGTCTAACCAACCTAACTACCAATACCAACACTACCACAACCACCATTGCACCACCACCACTAGCACTACCACCATCACAAGTATAACCGCCACCACTAGTAGCACTACTACCATAACCACCGCTAGCACTATCACCACCATCACTAGCACTATCACCACCATCACTAGCACTATCACCACCATCACTAGCACTATCACCACCATCACTAGCACTATCACCACCATCACTAGCACTACCATTACCAGCACATCACAACAACCATCATATCACAGTTACTGCCACCACCATTACCAGCAACATCACCACCACCACCCACAGAAGTGTTAACAGGACACTACAGGCGCCACAACATCGTCAGGATCACAAGACACTTTTCCCTATTTCCTGAGGAATCTTACGTAACCTAATCTTACAAGAATGCAGGAAGAAAAACGGGAAGCACGTCACACAGAAAACGGGGAGGTCTTGTGTGTGTTTGTTCAGCAATAACAAATAACTTGAGATTAGGAAGTGTTACTTAGGTTAGTGGGACAAAATATTTTTACCCAGGAGGGATTAGAGAGAGAGAGAGAGAGAGAGAGAGAGAGAGAGAGAGAGAGAGAGAGAGAGAATATTACTAACCTGCATTAGGTCATCAATTTAAGGTTGATGTTGTATCAGGGGAATGAATTTTTGCGATTTCGAACCCCTTTCATGCAACACGTGTAGCAGAGCAACTGTAACCTAGAGATCAACTCACAGAATGGAGCAGGTGTTCGAACCATGACAAGCCAGTGCGTTAACCACTGTGCAAAATTTTGAATTTTCCTAAATTCAGCATGTGTAAAAATGAATAATATAATTGTGTAATGAAATGTGATGCTGATTTGACCCTTTCGAGAAATTTCGAGTGAGAGGGAGGAGGTAGAACATTGCTGAGTAACGACGGGAAGAGACTCCATATTGAATTTAATGTGTGAACACTGGACTGAATTGTGCAATGTAATCAGGCGTTCTCGAAGGTCAGTTGGTGTATATCAGCCTCAATCCGTAATTTAGAAATTGCTGACACGTTCCTGCTGAAGAATTGGGATAAACAGTGTGGAAAACCCTTACAATAGAGGACTCCAATCCTTCCCAGCAACACACCTTAGCTAAGTGACGCTTACCCATAATGTACAGTAGTTTTTGCGTTGGTCATGGTAAATTCTAGCTCTTAGGGTAATGTTAGGGTGTGTTTCATCAGCAGTGTCTTCCTGTGACAAATGGTAAGTTAATGTGTATAAAATTTATTGTTCTAATGATATGGTTAGGAGAAAAACCTTCCCTAGTATCTGTAAAAATATTCCCATTAACTATTTCTAACAGTCAGGTCCTAAAATCATATACAGTCCACATTAATACCATTATTGGTATTAATGTTTAATATTGTAATTATTAATTTAATGTTAGGTCTAGCTTTTTTGTGGGAGTAGTACTGAGTGGGCATCGAGGGAGTGACAGTTTGGCGACCTACTGTGACTAGGTCCCACTTACCTCACCCAAATTACTTGCAGGAAATAATTCAGGTAATACCCTGTAAATCTCCTGCAGGCAATTTCCCACATAATTAATTATAACCACTGTACCATGCCATTCTAATAAGATTTATCCAGCTAGGTGTATCTTTGTGCCAGGAAGGTTAGAATGGGCCCCACCAGCCTGCTAAGTTTCAGGACTAGTTTTCAACGTGTTCCAGTCCCACATGTTCTGTTGTTCACAACGGTTGTTATTACGATTTCGCGAGGCTATTATGGTACAGTGACAGTAAAAATGTCTTCAAGTATCATCATTGTTGTCTTAAAGTTTCTTGTTATCCAGCCTAGTACTCTCCTTGCAGTTATAACACTGTTGTGATCCTTGACCGTAAGAACTTCCCACCACCTGCAGCAGGGTTCATGCTGGTGGTGATGGTACCACTGGGGTAATTGCATTGGTATAAAACTATTTGTGGCCTAAATGTATCTTTACCTTGCCACAGTCATGCTTATGTGTGTGGAACAATAAGAGTAAATAGAAAACCTGCTAGTGTTCACTGGGGCAGTGCTGACGTTGTACCACTACAGTGAAGGGTTTGGTTAGGTAAGATTTGCTAGGAAACAGGACAAATATTTCCTGACGCGGGTCTTAGCCATACGATGACCCGCCACTGGAGCTTTTGGTCATCTGGCTGATGTCTTTCGCTGGCTTACCCCTTCACCCCGTGGCCTGGTGGCTAAAGATCTCGCTTCACACGGCGAGGGTCTGGGTTCGATTCCCAGAGAGGGTAGAAACATTGGGCATATTTCTTTACACTGGTTGTCTATGTTCACCCATCAGTAAAATGGGTACCTGGATGTTAGTCGACTGGTGTGGGTCGCATCCTGGGACAAAACTGACTTAATTTGCCCGAATGTTCTGCATAACAAGGGGCTTTCTATATAGTAGTATGGCATTGATGTCAGCTATGGTCTGTATACCTTGTACTTGTAGTAAATAAATATATTATTATTATTATTAACAATAGAAGGTGTCCCTCCCACAGGTGGTGTTGTTGGTGGTGTTGGCGTTGTTGGGGGTGGTGGTGCAGGAGGGTGCAAGTATGACGGTGTCACAGAAGGAGGCCAGCGACCTACCTCGGGAACTACAACCCATCGTACGAGGCGGGTCCTTTTTCGATGACATGGCCGTTGAGCGCCTCCGCTCAATACACAAGGAGCTGAGGGATCTTGGTAAGCCCCTACGACGGTAGTGTATATGTCGTGTACAGTCTATTTGTATAGTTGGTGGTGTAGATATGTGTTTGTGTGTGTAGCTGGTGTATGTATATGCTGTGTAGGCTGCCTTTCTAAGTAAAATATTCAGTGTCAAGAAATTTCGTGAAAGGGGCCGTGACCCAATAATAATAATAATAATAATAATAATACTTATCGGCTTTCGGCATTCACAACTAAAATGTCACCCATCTCTGTACAAAAATTGTATCATGCTGAAATAAATTATTATTATTATTATTATTATTATTATTTGCCCAACCCATTTTCAGTGCTTTATGAAATTAAATCGTTAATGGAAGTAGCTATTTGCAGATTCGTCATATATTGTTCTTATTATGCCAGTGGTATACAAAACTGACAGGTGTAGGAACGAGTCACATGTATATAATAATAATCTTCATACAGGCCTAGCTGACATCAATGACATACTACTGTATAGAAAGCTGCTTATTATGCAGACCATTTCGGGCAAATTAGGTCAGTTTTGTCCCAGGATGCGACCCACACCAGTCGACTAACACCCAGGTACCGGGGATCGAACCCCTGACCTCAGTGTGTGAGCTGAGTGCGCTAACTGATCCACCCTGGCGGTGAATTATTAAGCAATAAAGGCCGATAACTAGAGGGACTTGGACAAGAAAGCATACATTTAGGACACCTTTATTGAAGACGTTTCGTTCCTGAGACCTTGATCACTTCAAATTAAAGATCAAGGTTTCAGGACCGAAAAGTTTTCATTAATGATGCTTACCTGTGTTTCTAGTTCCAGATGAAGCTCTTTCTTTTTAACATGTTGGCCGCCATTTTGCAGGTCAACTGGAGACACATGATCACGATGAGCACCCGGAAGAAGTGTTCATCATGGCCAAGCTGAGGGACCCAGACTTATCCATGGTCGACCTGGACATTAAGAGGCAACAGGAGGAGGAGGAAGAGGAGAAAGAAGCCCCTACTGCCCAAAATGGGGTACAGGTGAGGGAGGAGTAGTGAGGGAGCAGCAGCAGTAGTGAGGGAGCAGCAGGAGGAGTAGTGAGGGAGCAGCAGGAGGAGTAGTGAGGGAGCAGCAGGAGGAGTAGTGAGGGAGCAGCAGGAGGAGTAGTGAGGGAGCAGCAGGAGGAGTAGTGAGGGAGCAGCAGGAGGAGTAGTGAGGGAGCAGCAGGAGGAGTAGTGAGGGAGCAGCAGGAGGAGTAGTGAGGGAGCAGCAGGAGGAGAAATGATTGAGGAGGAAGTGAAGGACGAGGATTGAGAGATAAAAAGGCAGACTGAGACACAAGGAGTAAGGGAGAAGGAGGAGGTAGAGGTAAATTATTCAGGAACATAGACAAGACAGAAAATAATCTTTACTAATATGCACAACAAACCCTGATGGGACCTTGGTTGTGAGACACGCTGTGAACAGTAAACACGAGGCCTAGGAGTTTCCCTGAAGGGACCCCTGAAGGGACCCCTGAAGGGAGAAAGTTCACTGAATGTAGCAAGAGCGAGTACATGCTAGAGACATGTGCAGAACAAGTTAGCATTTTGACTAAGTTTTGATAAAGCTCAGCAGTAAACAACACGTCGCCACGACAGTCTTGAGGTGTAAACACTCTCGTTACTACACTCGTCCGAAACATTTGCCAGTCAAGCCAACACCTAGCACAAACCACCTAACTGGTTTTTCCCATTGACTGGAATCCTAGGCTGTCTCTAGGGGCGAGTGTAGGGTCCAGAGCCTCCAAGAGAAATTTTGAAAGGCGGAACAAGACTGCTTTGGGGCCCCAAGAGGCAGGTTGAGGCTTCTCTCAAAATTGAGAATTTGAAGTTCAGTAAAACCATTGGTAAACTTTCATACTGTGGAGTGCTAGTACTCTGAAGGATGGGTGGGGATACTGTGGAGTGCTGGTACTCTGAAGGATGGGTGGGGATACTGTGGAGTGCTGGTACTCTGAAGGATGGGTGGGGATACTGTGGAGTGCTGGTACTCTGAAGGATGGGTGGGGATGCTGTGGAGTGCTGGTACTCTGAAGGATGGGTGGGGATACTGTGGAGTGCTGGTACTCTGAAGGATGGGTGGGGATACTGTGTTGTGCTGTTACTCTGAAGGATGGGTGGGGATACTGTGGAGTGTTGGTACTCTGAAGGATGGGTGGGGATACTGTGGAGTGTTGGTACTCTGAAGGATGGGTGGGGATGCTGTGGAGTGCTGGTACTCTGAAGGATGGGTGGGGATACTGTGGAGTGCTGGTACTCTGAAGGATGGGTGGGGATGCTGTGGAGTGCTGGTACTCTGAAGGATGGGTGGGGATACTGTGGAGTGCTGGTACTCTGAAGGATAGGTGGGGATAGTGTGGAGTGCTGGTACTCTGAAGGATGGGTGGGGATACTGTGGAGTGCTGGTACTCTGAAGGATGGGTGGGGATACTGTGGAGTGCTGGTACTCTGAAGGATGGGTGGGGATACTGTGGAGTGCTGTTACTCTGAAGGATGGGTGGGGATACTGTGGAGTGTTGGTACTCTGAAGGATGGGTGGGGATACTGTGGAGTGCTGGTACTCTGAAGGATGGGTGGGGATGCTGTGGAGTGCTGGTACTCTGAAGGATGGGTGGGGATACTGTGGAGTGCTGGTACTCTGAAGGATAGGTGGGGATAGTGTGGAGTGCTGGTACTCTGAAGGATGGGTGGGGATACTGTGGAGTGCTGGTACTCTGAAGGATGGGTGGGGATACTGTGGAGTGCTGGTACTCTGAAGGATGGGTGGGGATACTGTGGAGTGCTGGTACTCTGAAGGATGGGTGGGGATGCTGTGGAGTGCTGGTACTCTGAAGGATGGGTGGGGATACTGTGGAGTGCTGGTACTCTGAAGGATAGGTGGGGATAGTGTGGAGTGCTGGTACTCTGAAGGATGGGTGGGGATACTGTGGAGTGCTGGTACTCTGAAGGATGGGTGGGGATACTGTGGAGTGCTGGTACTCTGAAGGATGGGTGGGGATACTGTGGAGTGCTGGTACTCTGAAGGATGGGTGGGGATACTGTGGAGTGCTGGTACTCTGAAGGATGGGTGGGGATACTGTGGAGTGCTGGTACTCTAAAGGATGGGTGGGGATACTGTGGAGTGCTGGTACTCTGAAGGATGGGTGGGGATACTATGGAGTGCTGGTACTCTGAAGGATGGGTGGGGATACTGTGGAGTGCTGGTACTCTGAAGGATGCGTGAGGATACTGTGGAGTATTGGTATTCTGAAGGATGGGTGGGGATACTGTGGAGTGCTGGTACTCTGAAGGATGCGTGGGGATACTGTGGAGTATTGGTATTCTGAAGGATGGGTGGGGATGCTGTGGAGTGCTGGTACTCTGAAGGATGGGTGGGGATACTGTGGAGTGCTGGTACTCTGAACGATGGGTGGGGATACTGTGGAGTGCTGGTACTCTGAAGGATGGGTGGGGATACTGTGGAGTGTTGGTACTCTGAAGGATGGGTGGGGATACTGTGGAGTGTTAGTACTCTGAAGGATGGGTGGGGATACTGTGGAGTGCTGGTACTCTGAAGGATGGGTGGGGATACTGTGGAGTGCTGGTACTCTGAAGGATGGGTGGGGATACTGTGTTGTGCTGTTACTCTGAAGGATGGGTGGGGATACTGTGGAGTGTTGGTACTCTGAAGGATGGGTGGGGATACTGTGGAGTATTGGTATTCTGAAGGATGGGTGGGGATACTGTGGAGTGCTGGTACTCTGAAGGATGCGTGAGGATACTGTGGAGTATTGGTATTCTGAAGGATGGGTGGGGATACTGTGGAGTGCTGGTACTCTGAAGGATGCGTGGGGATACTGTGGAGTATTGGTATTCTGAAGGATGGGTGGGGATACTGTGGAGTGCTGGTACTCTGAAGGATGGGTGGGGATACTGTGGAGTGCTGGTACTCTGAAGGATGCGTGGGGATACTGTGGAGTGCTGGTACTCTGAAGGATGGGTGGGGATACTGTGGAGTGCTGGTACTCTGAAGGATGGGTGGGGATACTGTGGAGTGCTGGTACTCTGAAGGATGGGTGGGGATGCTGTGGAGTGCTGGTACTCTGAAGGATGGGTGGGGATACTGTGGAGTGCTGGTACTCTGAAGGATGGGTGGGTAAACATCATATTCTTTATTTTGGTCCACAGCTTCGAATGCTATGGACCAAAAGTCTCGATATATTTGTTAGCAAAGAACGCCTTCGTGTGAATCTGTATTGCGTCTAGTAATTAAATTATGGCCATCCGACTGGATTCTACAGTAATTTTTACCGCTATTATCGATCCTAATAATTTGCCCACTATTGACATCAAGATGATTGGGCGATAATTCGATAATAGAGATCTGTCTTCTGTTTTGTAATGATACTGTACCACATACCAGGTACGATACCCGTTTGTAGTGATACTGTACCACATACCAGGTACGATACCCGTTTGTAGTGATACTGTACCACATACCAGGTACGATACCCGTTTATAGTGATACTGTACCACGTACCAGGTACGAAACCCGTTTGTACGTTGGAAAGACTAATTAGCGGCTCTCTTAAGAATTCATGAACACAGTTTGTCAGAGACCTGGTCACGTGTTTCACTTTAATTAGTCCACCTCTTTAACAACCATGTCTTTAACAACCATGTCATTAACAACCATGTCATTAACAACCATGTCTTTAACAACCATGTCTTTAACAACCATGTCATTAACAACCATGTCATTAACAACCATGTCATTAACAACCATGTCTTTAGAGTGATATGACACAATTTGCTTTCCTCAGGTCCAGTATCATAATTACACAGATTTCGTTCTTCTTAAGACTGACAGGAAATAATCTTTACAATCGAGCATACTCGTATATCTTCCTCATAAAACAGTAATGTGTTCAGAGTTAGTTTAAAGAAGACCCGACTTATCTCTAATTTTTGTTTAAATGCTTTAAATATAGTTCCTTTCAGATTTATAATGATAATGTTTATTTTTACAAGTACGTGATATAACTTATGCAGACCATAGCTGACATCAGTGATATACTACTATATAGAAAGTCCCTTCTTATGCAGAGCATTTCGGGCAACTTAGGTTAATTTTGTTCCCAGGATGCGACCCACACCAGTCGACTAAGACCCAGGTACCCATTTTACTGGCAACGAGGTTAAGTTAAAGTAAGAATGTTAAAATTTGCACGACACTTACCCAAACTGTGGGTAATGTCGCAGTGGAGTTTCATCGTGTGTCCGGCAGTGGTAGGACACACTGGCCTACCACTCACTGTGCAAGAGTTAGACTCAATAAGGGTTTGGAGAATGAGTTGGGGAAAAATAATGGTGTGGAGTTTGAGAAAATAATGGGTTGTAGAATGAATGAGTGTGAAAAAATTAATGGGTTGGAGAATGAAATTGAAAAAAAAATAATGGGTTGGAGAAAAAGTGGAAAAAAAGAATGGGTTGGAGAATGAGTGGGAAAAAATGGGTTGAAAAAAATTAATGGGTTGTAGAAGTGTTTTCATGTGACGTCATCAATTCTCGGTCGGCCATGTTGGTTACATTTGATAATAAACATGTCCAGAAGTGCCTGTTTTTTACAAATTATTTGTGATAATTTACAATTAGTTGATTTGTTGTAAACATAAAAGCAATATGGTCTATCGTAGAGTTATTAGTTGTCATAACAGATCCGGTCGTAAATACCGTGTAAAGTATTAGACTGCATAAAGTGATAAAACACGTAGGTGATGCTTGTGGCAAGTTATCCTTATAGATAAAGTGGTTATAATCATAACCGTAAGTTTGAAAGGGGTGGAGTGGAGTGGTAAGCCAGCGGAAGGCCTCGGTCAGATGACCAAAAGCTCCCGCGGGTCAGGAAACACTTGTCTTGTTTCTTGACGGATCTTACCTGAACTAACCTAATCCACGATTGTATTGGCTTTTCACATAACCAGAGTGACGAGTCTAGAGTTATACTGTACTGCTATATCGTGCTAGAGTTATATTCGTACTGCTATATCGTACAACATTTGAACCATAATATCTAGTTGTGTAAATGAGCATGAAGTATATTAAATCAACATTATTTTTAATTTACCGTGAAGATTCTGAAGCATTATTGTTTTATATGTGACATAAGGGGCTTTAAAATGAGCTGAGGTAGGATAACAGATCTTAGCCTGTAAAATTGATTGGTGTAAAAAAAATATACATTAAAACACTCTTGCAACTAGAGGAAGTTGCCTGAACATATATACATGTTATAACTTTTTATAAGTGTTAATTTTTTTTTTTAAATATTAATATTTGGTGTTAAAGGCAACAAGTTACCTTAGCCATGACCAGGAATTTCTCATTGACGATACTGGCTTTATTTGTGCGATTCTAAACCTTTATAATTTTTTAAATCTTGGGATGTGCAGAGATTAGATGAAAATAATAAGTATTTAATACTATTTGGTTATGTTATACTACTGGGAAGTCCCCTCAAGGGAGGTTCCTTGGTGCTGGTGAGGGGCTCTTGATCTAGGGAATTGGATCTGTGCTCCAGTTCCCTGAATTAAGCCTGAATGCCTTCCATCCATTCCCCCACAGGCGCTGTATAATCCCTACGGGCTTAGCGCTACCAGGATATTAATAATAATAATATACTGGGAAGTAGTCGGACATCTTCTGATAAAGTTTCGATCCATTTAATATGGAACTTCACCAGTAATCAATTGTAACTTTGACGTCATATAATTAAGTCCGTACACGCAGTGTTAATTATATATTAAGTGTCATTTTGATTGTTTCGATATTAATATTTTCGTAAATCTACAAGAAGGTAAATATTTCACAATAGAAGCTTTTAAATAATCAGCTAATTTATTTTCTAAACACACATTACATTTAACTCAGTTTAAGACGTAATGAACGTCTGTCAATAAACAGAAAGGTGGACATGAGGCTTGAACCGTGGTCTTGGGACCAGAGTTCAAGCCTCCTGTCTGCCATTGTTTATTCACACATCACATTGTTTACAAATATGTAACCAATATGGCCGCTCATCCGGGGAACAAATAGTGACGTCAGTGAAATAGTGACGTCAGCGAAAGCTGTTTCGGTTGTGTAAGGTGTGTAGGTCAATCCACACATGTGATGCCACACCTTACAGAGCACACGGGAGGCCATGAGGAGCTTCCTTCGTCAGCACACACTGCAGCGTCAGCGTCAGGTGTTGGAGGGTGAGGAGCTGGAGGAGGGTCAGCCCAGGGGCGCCGTCAACACCTCCAAGGAGTTCATGGATATATACGAGAAGGAGCTGGAAAGCTTCTTCAAGAACTTCATGAGTGCCATGCTACAAGCGGAGATTGGCGGAGGTGGGTGGGTGGGTGGTGGTGACAGGTGGTGGTGGAGGTGGATCGTGGTGACAGGTAGTGGTGGTAGAGGATCGTGGTGACAAGTAGTGGTATTAGTAAGTCGTGGTGACAGGTAGTGGTGGTGATGGGCGGAGTCAGGTAGTGGTGGACGGTAGTGGGTGGTGGTGATGGTGGTTGGTAGTGGTGGTTACTAACTCATTTTTCAGTAATAAATAACACCTAGTGTAAAAAAAAAGGTTGGTTATATTACTACTACAATAATAATTTTAGTTTACTATTTAGTTTGTCTACTAAATTTTAATTCGCACCAGTTAACTAACTCATGGCTACCACAAGTACTTTCACAAAATATATTATTATTATTTGCACGTGGGGGCCCTAAACCCGTATGAGTGCGGAATAGCAGATTATTAGGTTTGATCCGAGGAAGGGGGCATATAATTTCAATACGTCTGTAACTTAAGAATATTGTTTTTCTGAACAAGTGACTCTCCCGTGCAAGTCTGCCGAGGTATTTGCAATTTTTAATAAAAACTTCAACACTGACCATGTCCTCGTTAATTAATGACTCAGAAGATTGAAAAGATGTCCTCGTTAATTAATGACTCAGGAAGATTGAAAAGATGGCCTCGTTAATTAATGACTCAGGAAGATTGATAAGATGTCCTCGTTAATTAATGACTAAGGAAGATTGAAAAGATGGCCTCGTTAATTAATGACTCAGGAAGATTGATAAGATGGCCTCGTTAATTAATGACTAAGGAAGATTGAAAAGATGGCCTCGTTAATTAATGACTCAGAAGATTGAAAAGACGGCCTTCGCTCAAGTCTTCAAGAAAACATAACATACATGTGGGAGAGTGTGGCCATTAATTTAATATACATAATTTTACGAAACCTATATGACAAGAATATACACGAAGCCTATATGACAAGAATATACATGAAGCCTATATTACCAGAATATACACGAAGCCTATATGACAAGAATATACACGAAGCCTATATTACCAGAATATACACGAAGCCTATATGACAAGAATATACACGAAGCCTATATTACCAGAATATACACGAAGCCTATATTACCAGAATATACACGAAGCCTATATGACAAGAATATACACGAAGCCTATATTACCAGAATATACACGAAGCTTATATGACAAGAATATACACGAATCCTATATTACCAGAATATACACGAAGCCTATATTACCAGAATATACACGAAACCTATATTACCAGAATATACAGAACACATATAATCAGTCAATAAAGAAAACTTTTGGAAAAATTCAAATTTTATTCAAACTACTTACAAGAGTAAGGTATAAAAACTGTAACAAGTCGCAGTTTTATTATGTTGGTTTATCCTAGCTGGAATACATAATTTACCACCAAGGTTTACCTTTCAACACTTACACTCTCAAAACTTTGTGGAGTAATCCCGTGTGCAGCTTATTAATGCTCTAGGTTGCTATCTTCTCTTAATTAAACTTGAGGTATATTTAAAAGATTAATCACCTACTGAGGTAAGGATTAATCTTTATGTACACCTTACGCTTAAACTTCCTATGTATACCCTTTAAACGACGCTACTTCTTGTATGTATCCAGCGTCTTTTAAATTAACCTATTAACATTAGTTTAAGCTTGCTTCTAAAACGCATATATTGCTCATTCATTATAATGTACTAATATACCAAACAGTAAGAAATAACAATCAAAAACGTTTTTTTGCTTTTGTGTGAAGTTTAAAAAAAAAACAATCTTAACATTGTATTATTTGACAATCTAATAATATTTCTAATTATGTTGAAAACCTGACATTAATGTTTCATTCATAACTACAACCTTAGTATTACTGTAAAAAGTTGCAGTGTCTTTTATAATTATCTTATATAGTTATTAAATTATCTGGTTTAGGTTAATAAATTATCTGGTTTAGGTTAATTAGAAGTAAATAGTACTGATGTCTTTGGATCAACTAAACTTGATCAACACCTCTATGTATTTAACGTTAGTTTATATATAATACGTATTCGTCAGGACAGGTGTCCGGGTGTGGGGTCTTTCATGAGTCGACTTCACTAGTTGTAACATTAATATTATTTTATGACCCTTCACTTAAATATACTCAAAATCCTCATAACTGATACAAATACACACACGAGTAGCGGCCAGTGAAGAGGCGGGGCCGGAGCTGTGACTCGACCCCTGCAACCACAACTAGGTGAGTACACACACACACACACATACATACATATATCCTTAACCACTTTGCTTATAGAATGAATAATGTAGGCTATTGTATTTATATGGTAGGCGGGAGACATGTAGTTCAATTCAACATTTCTTTTTCAAGGTAAACAGTTGACCAAAATTATTGTAATTCTTAGATAAGTGAATCAAGGTATTTTATATTACAATAACTGTAGCGAGCTTATTTCACATAAGACAAGTTTTAGTGCAAAATGAAAATTGGCTTTATTAAAACATTGCATAAACTAACCAATGTGTTTGCCTTCAGGTCGCGTAGTAATCTTCAACGAACTAGGTGTTTCCTCTTTATATCTCACTCTTCTTGAGTTACCCACTCCATCCTTTGATGAACGTATATTTCTTCCCATTGCCCAGGGCTCTGTATAACCCCTACGGGTTTCATGCTTACCCATGATTATGATTAATAAGTAATCTGTGTCAACAGTGAGCATTGAGAATCGCAGCGAGGAGGACAGGAAGTACCCAGAGACCTTCCCCAGCAACACGGCTGGGGATCGAACCAACACTGTCGTGTCTCCATAGACTGGCTTGAGTATTCCTCCCCTGGACGCTCTCCTGGGAAATATCACCTACCACCCTAGATTAGCTCACCTAGATGTTATATTTAGTCATGTCACCATATATCACACTATTCTAGATTGATTTCATTATATTTTAGTCATTATACAGTAATCCTGTTAGATTGTCTTCTTTCTGTACCATGTTATTACCATCGTCCAAACTGATTCATTATACATTAGCCTATTTAAAGTAAGTCTTTGAGCGTTATATATGTATAGTGTATATATATATATATATATATTTGTGGCATTGTGATCATTAAAATTTTGATGTGCTTTTTTTTGGAAGCTGGTTTTTAACGTGTCTTTTGTATTTTCTTCATAATTAATCATTAACATGTAGCATTTGCACTATTTATTAAGTTCATGTACATTTATTTTGTAGAATCAATCTCAGATGTATCGCGCAATTCTTCATGTTTTCTAAGCACTTGACTTTATTATTAGTCTGTGTTAATTCTTGTTTAGTTGTCTCTCACCCTGAGATAGATACACATACACATATATAGTTTAGTCTTCAAGCACTGCCATAAATTTTTTTTAATCAATAAATTATCATAAAAAGAAATTTTTAGTATTTATATCCTTACCTTCCCCCTCCCCTTCCAATAACTATGCAAGAAAGTGAGGACGAACAGAATTTTTGCGAGGTGAATAGCCTCTTAGCAATTGATAAGACTGGTTGTTTAACAGAGGCCACATTTCATTGCTGTCCCTGTTCACTCATCAGTAAAATAGGTACCTGGGTGTTAGTCAACTGGTGTGGGTCGCATCCTGGGACAAAATTGACCTAATTTGCCTGAAATGCTCTGCATAACAAGGGGGCTTTCTTTATAGTAGTATGTCATTGATGTCAGCTAGGCCTGTATACCTTGTACATGTTCTTGTGAAAATAAAGATATTATTATTATTATTATTATTATTATATTTACATCCATCAGTCAGTCACTCTCGGGCAAGAGCCTTGAAGGGGTGGGGATAGTGGAGGAAAAAGTTTGGGGGGGAGAGGAAGGACTAGAGAAGAGGAAGAGCTTGTGCTAGACCCAGCCGCGGGACATCGATTTGGCACATTCCAGGGCTTGGTCTTTTCTCCTGTTCGTAAGGTCTTCGTGGTTCAAGGTCGTGGTCAGGGTTCGCTGACTGCTTGACCTGTGCTATGGCGTGGTCATGGAGGAGGAGGTAGGGATCTGGGTTGGGGTGAGGTAGGGTAGGGCAGGGCAAGAAGTTGGAAGAGTAAATATATGGAGGCGGTGCAGGGTTGTAGGGAGTTCGGAAGAGTTTTAGAGGGTTGTGGGGCTGTCTGATAGTCTCGTCGAGGTAAGTCTAATCAGTCGATCAATCTTTGTGTCGCAGAAGACGTGAGAGCCGAGGTGCCGGTCCAGGTGTGGAGAGGCTCGTGGTTAACGAAGTCTTGCCACTCCACGTTCTTCACAATCACAGGGA
Source organism: Cherax destructor (assembly GCA_009830355.1). Taxonomy (NCBI): domain Eukaryota; kingdom Metazoa; phylum Arthropoda; class Malacostraca; order Decapoda; family Parastacidae; genus Cherax; species Cherax destructor. The sequence continues at coordinate 100,767 of WNWK01000562.1, read as the reverse complement.
ACGTACCGTAGGGTAGCTTTTCAACTCTGCTTCATCACACCACAAATTGTGCTTTTTTTTCTGCATAATTTTTTTCATTTTTATAATTCAAGCAGTCTGTCAATAGCCAGGCCAAAAATAGATATTTCGTGTGCTAATAGTTTAGGTTGAATTTATTTAGTAATGTTGATGTGACAGTCAACCAAAAAGAATAAACACCGTAGCTGGAATGAGTCACCAAAAACCACACTTGGGAGAGGAACTTTAAGGCGACATTTCGGTCCCTTTTGGAGAAAGGAAAACAGAGAAGGTTTGAAGACAATACGGCAGGGGGAGGGGGAGGGGGAAGAAAGGAGTGGCAGGAGTAGTAGTAGTGGTGGTGGATGTAGAATTAGCGGAACTGACACCTGTGGTTTTCTGAGTGGTAAAGGGAAAAACAATATTAGTAACGAGGTAGTAGTAGTATTCCTAGAAGTAATAGTATAGTGTGTAGTAGTCGTAGTACTGAGAGCAAAGGAACAGAAGAGCACTGCATGAGATCTACTGGCCCACGCCAGGCAGGAGTAGTGTTAGAGATAAGAGTGAGTTACATTTCAAGGCGATGGAAAATGATGTCTCAACACTAACACTTTTTACCCAGGAGGAGGGGGGGGGGCAGAGAAGGACTGCAGCAAGCCAACTAGCCCAAGCTAGGAACCGAAAGAAAGCAAGGAAGAGAAAAATCAGAATACAGGGAATGTAAAGAAAATATAGAAGTGAGACGAGTTAAAGGTCAGGTCAAGGCAGGAATGTTCAGAAGAGCATTTGACAAGCAAAACTACGACCAAGATTCATGTTGGTAAAGTTATGTTTGAAATGATTTGACAAGTGGATAGTCAGCCAGTCACTTGATAGTATTCAGTCAGGTGACTCGCCAGGTCAGTGAAGTAAACTTTTAATAACACCAACATGTAGGTTTAGCGCTTAGTTATGATAATAATAATACCAACATCAGAGCAGTGTCTCCTGAGTGTAATACATGTTAATTGACATTGTTTGCCTTAATCTTCAACTTAAGTAGACAAAACGAACGTGTTGGTGTCGGTACCAATGTTAGTAATTAATTATAATGGTTTAGGTTAGATTGGGTTTGGTTGCGTTTGTACCTGATTGTTCCCCTCTGTGGACGTGCCTTGATAGGAGCGAAGGAATCTTAATGCAAGCAATTGGACCTATCCTCCCCTTCCTTGAATCGAACCTGAATGCATCCCAATCCTCAGGTGCTGTTTGACCCCAACTTGTTTAAGAGAAGAAATGACAAACTTAATCCCTTGTTAGGAATCTTTCCTACGAAGACAAAATGTAACCACTGAACTTACTTATAAAAAGTGCAGATTAATAAAGAATATCATTGAAAAATATAAATTAGACATAAAAGGATATTAATAAATTGTTAAAATACCGAAGTCTTTTAATAGATTCAATGTGCTTAAATTCAGATTTAGAAAGTATATAGAAATGCATTTGTTTATCTGTAGCTATAGATATAGATATTGTAACTAACAAATATTTTTTATTGGTTTAAAAATAAGTTAAATCAGAAACGTAACTGGCAGTAGTCAGGTGTCAATAAGACTAGCCTAGCGTGAGTCAGTAGGCTTCTCATATGTTCCAGTTTTTTGTTCTAATGTGACTTTTATCTTTTAATAACTAAAGAACAGACACACTGAGAGACACGAAGGTTGAGGCTTTATCATACGTGTCCTTCAAGAGGAAGGGGGTAAGGAGCCTTTGTACTGGTGAAGGGCTCTTAGTCCATGGAATTTTGAAGTTACCCTTCTCTTCCATGGATAAACCTTGATTATTTCTCATTCCCTAGGCATTACACAACCCCTACAGGTTTAGCGCTTCGCTATATAATCATATTCCTTGGTGTCCCCTGGTGTCTTGCCAGTAATGGTGTCTTAGACGGGTTGCCGGGTCATAGTTAGGGTCATCGTCACCAGGGTACACTTCATTCATTTTGGGACTGGCTGAGAAGTGGTAGGAGGGCGAGGGAAATGCTAGGCGTGGCTGCCTAGGGTCAGGAAGCGTCCAGCACACCCCATGCCCCGAACATGTAGCTGCGTACTGGAACTTACTCCGTCTAGGTTGCCTTGGCGCAGACATGTTGGGCGGAAGATCTGTACAGTCGTGGATAGATGTGTCTTGTTTAAATATACTGAACAAAGTCATCAAATACTGAACATTAGTTATACATAGAAAAACACACACTCGTTAGTCTTTATGTATTACAATGATAATTTATATTAAGGCAGAAAAGAATGAGTTATGAGACAGGATCACAAATAAACATTACTGTGAAGAAAACTCTTTGGTGCCTGTGAAGGGCTTTTGATCCAAGGAATTTAACCTACTTTTCCCTTCAATCGAATCTAATTGCAACCCTTTATTCATTTATTAGGCGTATGACACCTACCGGTTTATCGCTCCCCATTGAGGAGAGGTACAGAATACAGAGAACAACAAGACGTAGTTAATGATTTACAAAATGTGAAAAAAATGTAAATATGCAAAAGAAGATAAGAGACATTGAATACGGACAGGGAGATGGAAAGCTGTGCAGCTTACATAAACTATCGTTGAGGTGCTCCTCAGCCTTGTTGGAGATCTTGTACTGATCCTCCAGCCAAGCTTCTGCTGGGTAGGCTGCTTCCCCGTGCTTCAAGATGTCCAGTCCTGTTGTACACACACAACGCTTGATTATATAAGGCAGACTGCATGGAAATGCTGTACATTAAAGTATTCTTTTAATTGACATTATAGGGGACTTTAATCGGTCTTCAGTAAAGCCTCTGACAGTTTTGAAGAATTAGTTACAATAGCATGCCTACAACAATATAACCTAAATGTTTGAAATAAGTACGATGTGTAACACACAAACATCTTGCCAAATGAGTGTAAAACGAAAGCCTGTAATTGTTTTACATGATGGTAGGATTGCTGGTGTCTTTTTTTCTGTCTCATAAACATGCAAGATTTCAGGCATGTCTTGTTACTTCTACTTACACTTAGGTCACATTACACATTCATGTACAAGCATATATATACACACCTCTCTGGGTTTTCTTCTATTTTCTTACTAGTTCTTGTTCTTATTTCCTCTTATCTCCATGGGGAAGTGGAACAGAATTCTTCCTCCGTAAGCCATGCGTGTCGCAAGAGGCGACTAACATGCTGGGAGCAAGGGGCTAGTAACCCCTTCTCCTGTATATATTACTAAATGTAAAATGGGAAACTTTCGTTTTTCATTTTGGGCCACCCCACTTCGGTGGGAAACGGCCGACGTGTTGAAAGAAGAAAGATATATATATATATATATATATATATATATATATATATATATATATATATATATATATATTAAACAAACCGGCCGTATCCCACCGAGGCAGGGTGGCCTAAAAAAAACGAAATTTAGTAATTTATACAGGAGGAGGAGTCACTAGCCCCTTGCTTCCTGCATTTTAGTCGCCTCTTACGACACGCATGCTTTACGGAGGAAGAATTCTTCTCCACTTCCCCATGGCGATATATATATCTTAGACTTAGAATTGCCCTAAGTTTGCATAATAAATAAACTTCAAGCATACGAAATTATTCTCGTATCTTGCCTCGTGTTTCCAGTTCTGGTGGCACCCGCAACATGTCCAGTTGTCTGAGAGAACTGAACAAGATGAGACACAGCCCACCACACCAGCCCAAGATTGCCAGTGCTCCCACTAGGTTCCAGGCTAGCACTTCTCCACTCCCACCGTATACCAGACCATCACGCTGAAAGATGGCCACAGCAACCAGACCCCACAGACCTCCTCCCATGTGTACAGCCACAGCATCCAGAGGGTCGTCAACTGGAAGAGAGATGCAGTTTACTGACAAAATAAAGTCCTCCGATATATACACCACTAGGAGTGATGGATAGAGCCTTCACCACTCCGTGTGCTGAGTAATCCACATGGGTTAAGTACTTTAAACTCGCTTCTTGTTATAAAAAAAACTTTTGTTAGTTTAAATTACATGTGCATATCAGTGATTTGATCTTGAAGTTGTTATACTACTGCGTACCTAAGTTAGGTATATGGGAAAAGCAATTAGCAGAAGACCTTGCAGTCCACATTGAGTCAATCTCCGAAGGCCTAACTACAGTCTGACTGCCTCTACTTCTGCAAGCGTGAGAAGCAACTCTGAAACTGGCTTCCTACATACATGTAGACAGCCATCTGTACTGACCAAGAAGCATGAGACGCACCTCTCAGTTTGGGAAGAAGGAAGTGGATACCCAGGAACACTGCTCCAGCCACTACGCCGATGACTACGGCTCCCCAGGGACGCACCACGTTGCACCCAGCACAGATGGATACCTATGAAAGGAACATAGCATTAACCACGCAGGAATACAATGAAGCGATCTCGAATACTTAAAATTAGATGTGAAAGTTGAAACATGATCACAGTGATGAAGAACATAACGGTAATAATGTTTTTTTTCAAAGCTAATAGTTTAGTAAGACGAGCATTCTGCTCGCGTCTACAAGGAGACGTTTGATGATGAAGTCTCCTAGCAACACCTGCTTTTGTTCAGTTAGTGATAGATACCTAAAAATTAGTCTGATCATCTCCACACAGACACACTTCTGTCAGACGTCAGGTGTTCAACACACCAGAGATTTTCCTGAGTCGTCCTGGCACTCTCGGGCTGCGGCCCGAAGGGCTCGAATGGAGCTGAAAAAACTCGCCGCGCCCTTGTCACAGGGCTGCCCCTTCCATAGCCCTTGTCACAGGGCTGCCCCTTCCATAGGGCTGTAAACGGTACTACATTTGACATGAATGCTCATCGTGCCCCTGCCATAAGGTTGTAAACGGTACATCACGTGTACACACTCCGACACTCCTTCGGGAGCCACTGTCTGGTCACCACATGGTAAAAACCCGGGCCAGGACCCGTCCTGGTAAACCAATATGAACATTTTAGTCTGGTACTGTGGTCCACATCCTGGGTGGATGAAACATAAGCCATTCACCCTGGCTTTCTTGGGTTATTAACCCTCCGGAGTTAATAATCCGAGTAAGCTCTCTAAAAGCTAAAATCAGTTTAAATGAAGCAAGTGGATGAAAACTAGAGAAATTCACATTTTAGTACTAACAATACTGTCATACAGCCTAAACAGTTAACATATTATTGACACTATCACGTTTATGCTAGGCTGATATATGTATACAAGTCAACTATGAAGACTCCATGGTGTTGGGACCAACCATGCCAGTGAGGGAACCATTAAGGGTCATGAGGAAGGACCAGGCTGAGGGTGAGCCACAGAGGCCACAGCGGTAGATGAGCAACGCAGCGACGCCTCCAGAACACCCAGAGAGCACAGTGTTGACCACAGCCAGGGCCACGGCTGCGCCATCTCCTTCCTGGCTGATGGAAGCCTGGGAGCCTCCGTTGAATGCCAGGAACCCGAAGAGTAGGATGAAGCCTCCCAGAGCTGACAGCTGCAACGACAAAAATCATCACTGCAGCAAAATATCGCACGACCGACAATAGTGAAGACAAGACGCACTACAAGCTTTTATTGGGAAAACGCTTCGCTCTATGTAGAGCTTTATCAGGCTATGGTGATGTTATACAGTTTTTTTCCCAATGAAAAGTTCTGCAACGTGTCTTTACTACCATCATTGTGGAGATATTCTAGCTATCACTGTGAAGGTATCGTAGCTACTATTTTAGATATTCTAAGATAGCTTCATAAAAGTCGTTTTTATATATACTGAATCCATGAAAGATTCAAAATTTTCACTTATATACATACAAACACCCCTCATATATACAATAATGCCTCTGTATTACGGTATATGAAGAACTAGGCTAAACTCAACATTGACACCGTGCCTAAAAAAATTGTATAGTAAGTGCAATATATGGGAATGATAAAGATTGACAGAGATATTTGCTGATGACTTTATATGACCCTCACGGGTTTAGAATATAATCTTAATTTTCATTTAAGAAGAAAATAGATTTCATACTTCTAAAGGAATCAGTTTTTTTAAGAGTTTAAAGTTTGGCTTATATGTCGTTCATTCTGTGGGATATTAAGCGAACTTTTATTTTTACGCGATGCGTCAAGTTATTGGTAAGTGGAACTGACTTCCAAATAGCGTCATTGAAGAGAGAATTTTTGGATAGTTTTAAATAGTCTATAGGTTGGACGTGTACATCAGCCTACTGCAGTGTTTCTGCTCTTATAACAATGAAGGTTAAGTACAAACCGGCAGAGAGTGTCCGCGTATCTCCGAGGCGTCGGTGTCGAAGCGACCAAGTCTGGGTCCAAGAGTTACAGCTCCTACCAGTGCTGCCACGCCCCCAGTCAGGTGAACCACCCCAGAGCCAGCAAAGTCCTGGTAGGGTAGATGGTAGAGCCAACCACGTTCAGACCATGCCCAGTGTGACACCACCGGGTACACCAACCCTGCAAACAAATCTTCATTGAACAACGAACAAACTTAACCTTTGTTAAACACAACAAACCAACTTAACGATTACTTATTATAGCATTTTTCAAAGATGTGGGGAGGCTGCGGCGCCACCAACAGCAACAGCCTGGTTGACCAGGAAAGCACCAGGTGGAGTAGAAAAACTCTCGAAACTCATCAAAGGTATATCAAAGGGTTCCTTACTGCTAGTGAGGGGGCTCGTGATTAAGGAATTGGACGTGTTCTCTTCATGGATCGAATCCGATTCTCTCATTTCCCAGCCACTATATGATCCCAACGGATTTAACGAATCCCCAAAATAATAATAATATTAATAATAATAAGTTAGTTAATGGATATAATGGCTATCGACATCACGAAAATTCTTAAGGCTACTCATGATCACCACCAGAAAAGATTACTTTAATCCCTAAAGTAGGGATTAAGTAAACCTTGATCATATATACTCTGATAATCATACACATCTAGATATATATATATATATATATATATATATATATATATATATATATATATATATATATATATATACCGTGAACTACTAAAGAGAAAGTTAAACTTGTGCGTGCTGAGGACTTGGGTTGCCTGAGTGGCTAAGGATAACGTAAAATGCTTCCTCCTGTGTTACCGCCAGTCTTGTGCTCGCACCATCACGGAAATGCTTATTTTATTGATTTATTCTCTCCGATTATGGCGGCATTTTTCCTGGTGTGTGCATCCTGTATGTCTTCCTCTCCCTGGATATTATTCTCCCTTGCTCCCTCCCTATATTCTGCCTTCCCTCCCTTTCCCTACATCATACTCTGCCTCCCCTAACCTAAAACAAGCTCTCCCTTACTTTCACTACATCCTACCTTTACCCCCCTTATCCTATTTTTTTTGCCCTTTCCCTACATCCTCACCCTCTCCCTTGTCCTCCTCCATCCACACCCTAACCTCCACATCTTACCCTCCTCCATCCTCATCTTACCCTCCCCATCTGTCCATCCTCCCCACTCCATGAAACTGAAATATTTAAAAGATTCAGATATAGATACACGGAAATCTGATAACACTTAAAATATGCAAGTTACAGGTGTGGAAATTGTCACGTGACCTCAATCAATTGGTTGCATGACGAGAGACACAGAGCACTCACCTGTGAGAGCTACAGAGTAGATAAAGTAAGCGTTGAAAGAGCACCTCTCTGCCATGGAGCCGGAGACGATGGTGGCGGCCGTGGCGGCGAATACGAACTGGAAGAACCAGAAGGCCATCATGTTGTCGTCCAGGCCGTAGGAGGCCCAGTACACAGTGCCACAGAAACTGTTCCCTTCACCGAACGCCAGCGGGAAGCCCACTAGCCAGTAAGCAAGACCTCCGAGTACTGTGGACAGAGGGACAACCACGTCATTACAATTGTGTAGTGTGTGTCTCGCGATTAAAGAACTGAGGATTGAGCCTTCACCATTCCTTGATTTGAATAACCCTTAAGTGAAAATAAAGTGGGCAGAGGGGCTAGTTTAAATCATAGTGAGTCATTAATCTGTAATCCAGACTGTATAGTAACATGGAGGAGGCTGTACTGACAATAAGAATGGTACCGGGAGGTATGGGGAAGCTCTTACCAGTACCGTAGTTTACTAGTTACCCCTGGGAGCTGGGCCATCGCTGGGTCTAAGTTATTGTCAGTGAGAAGTTAAGTACACTGTATTAAAGTTCACTCTATTTAATTTATATCCATAGTTGTTTTAATTCTTTATAATGTTTGCGTTAAACAGATGAATAATATTGGCATACAGTAGCTATAACAATGAACCTACAATATCAGATCTTTTCATTCGTCATTATTTTAACAGTGCCAAACTGGATATATTACCCAAGAAAGGAAACAATTTATCATTATAGCTAAGATAAGTGAACGTGAATGTATCCACGGAATTAGTTACCCTCTCTTGTATGACCCCTACAGGCTTACTGCTTCCCCTTAAGAATACTAATATAGTTATGGTGGATGGCTTACGGATATCAAGCATGTTCTTGATGAGAATGTTGGTGGTGTTTTTGGATCTGACAGCCCCTGCCTCCAAGAACGCGAAGCCACACTGCAACACTGAAACACCAGGAGACACACAAAAACAGCTGTAGCAAATATAAGTGCGCAAGAATGACTTACGAAACTAATAATACGACTTGCTCGCCATGAGTTGAAACCTCCACCCGTTCCATGGTTTATTTGCCAGAGTATATTTTGTTAAATATCTTGACAAATGCGGTGCTGTGTGTTTAAGGATGTTAATGGAAATATCTATAAAAACGTAACCAGCATACTGGCCATTGTATTATACTGAAGAAACAAGCATTACTAAAGACAATTATACATAAACGAAACTAAAATAGTATTTTTAATACAGATTTAAATAATACAGAGAATACATCAAATTATAAATACATAAAACCTTAAAATACTATTTCTAATACGGATGAAATAACACGGAGTATATATGTAAATCGTAAATACTGAACACCATACAAGACTCAACAGTCATGAATAATGATAAATCAACAAATGCAGGTTATAGTTTTGATGTTGCAAGTAGAGAACATTAAAATCTACACTGAACCTTTAAACAGAGCAGAAAGACCTCCACTCTTCATCCTAACCCTAGATTGTGAAGAACTTTGAATGAAAGAGCAGCAGGGCACCACAAGAGTGCTTGTGATCTTGTACTCTACATCACACGAATACTCAAATTCATAGAATAGATTTTTTTGTGTGTGGATCTTTCGTGTACTACTGCCCACGAGATAGATACGTGAATGCTACCCATGTGATGGATACAGATTGTCTACTGCCCACAGAATGGGTATGGGTTGACTACTGCTCACAGGATGGGTACGGGGTGACTACTGCCCACAGGATGGGCACGGGATGACCTGCCCACAGCATGAGTACGGGGGTGACTACTGTCCACAGGATGAGTACGGGGCGACCACTGTCCATAGGATGAGTACGGGGCGACCACTGTCCATAGGATGAGTACGGGGCGACCACTGTCCATAGGATGGGCACAGGGTCCAAGTCACTACTGATAACAGGATGAGTCTGGGGTCGCTATTACCCACAGCATGGGTATAGGGTGACTACTGCCCACACCATGGGTATAGGGTGACTACTGCCCACACCATGGGTATAGGGTGACTACTGCCCACACCATGGGTATAGGGTGACTACTGCCCACACCATGGGTATAGGGTGACTACTGCCCACACCATGGGTATAGGGTGACTACTGCCCACACCATGGGTATAGGGTGACTACTGCCCACACCATGGGATAGGGTGACTACTGCCCACACCATGGGTATAGGGTGACTACTGCCCACACCATGGGTATAGGGTGACTACTGCCACACCATGGGTATGGGGACTACTGCCCACACCATGGGTATAGAGGTGACTACTGCCCACACCATGGGTATAGGGTGACTACTGCCCACACCATGGGTATAGGGTGACTACTGCCCACACCATGGGCATAGGGTGACTACTGCCCACACCATGGGCATAGGGTGACTACCCACAACATGGGTATAGGGTGACTACTACCCACAACATGGGTATAGGGTGACTACTGCCCACAGGATGGGTATGGGGTGCATGATGGGGCTAGCCAATCCACAATTGACTGACAGGTTAATAAATATAAATCAAATAATTATTGTGACAAAGAAAACGGGATAAAATAAGGGGTGACGACAGAATTCACGTGATGCACTGTAACACTACAAATTATGGCTTTCCTTGGTATCCATGTGTCATTCTTCCTTCACAGACACAGTACAAACCAGGGAAGAGTATTCCCCTTAACTATACACACCCTTTATTTACGTCTTCCTCAAGGACAGCAAAATATGGGTGATAAAACAGGACGGTTGGATGAGTACAGAAAGACTGCTGAGTACGTGTCACCTTCCTCAGCCACTGTGGTCCCAGGACTGCCGAGTACGTGTCACCTTCCTCAGCCACTGTGGTCCCAGGACTGCCGAGTACGTGTCACCTTCCTCAGCCACTGTGGTCCCAGGAGTCATTCCTTCAGCGGAGTTGACCCCCATGCTACTGAAGGGCTTTTGATCCAAGATACTAGAACAACCCTCAGCGTAGATGACACCTAATTCCCCGGCGTTGTATGATCCTTACTGGTTAAGTTAATGGGCCCCGTGGCCTGGTGGCAAAAGCTTTCGCTTCACACGCTGAGAGTCCGGGTTCGATTCCCGTCGGGGTGGAAACATTCGACGCGTTTCCTTACACCTGTTGTCTTGTTCACCAAGCAAGTAGGTACCTGGGTGTTAGTTGACTGGTGTGGGTCGCATCCTGGGGAACAAGATTGAGGACCCCAATGGAAATAAGACAGACACTCCCTCGATGACGCACTGCCTTGGGTTATCCTGGGTGGCTAACCCTCCGGGGTTAAAAATCCGAACAAAATCTTATCTTAAAGGCTATTGAGTACAATAGGGTCATTAATTAAGGCTGCACATAATCTTTTCATCACCAGGCAAGAATACTTTAATACCTAAAATAGGGATTGAAGTAAACTCTCAGCATATACACGCTTAGAGCCCCTTACTGGGGCTCTTTATTGTTATTATCAAGGCATAATCCATAGATTATGTCTTGATAATAACAATAATAATAATATTATTATTATTACCACCTCGAGATTATCGGATCACTAAGTGTCTGGAATTATGCAAATACAATAGTGATAATGGAATACAAGATGCGAGTACATAACCTGTGAGGACAGGCATAGTGATAATGGAATACAAGATGCGAGTACATAACCTGTGAGGACAGGCGATATGGAATCAAGATGCGAGATAACCTGTGAGGACAGGCATAGTGATAATGGAATACAAGATGCGAGTACATAACCTGTGAGGACAGGCATAGTGATGATGGAATACAAGATGCGAGTACATAACCTGTGAGGACAGGCATAGTGATAATGGAATACAAGATGCGAGTACATAACCTGTGAGGACAGGCATAGTGATAATGGAATACAAGATGCGAGTACATAACCTGTGAGGACAGGCATAGTGATGATGGAATACAAGATGCGAGTACATAACCTGTGAGGACAGGCATCATTACTGTGGTTGAGCAACCTCGTATGATGTGTAAATCTTCCTAGCCAAGGCTGAGTCCACGTGAGCACTCATCCAGTTACTGGCCACACCTAATGGTGCTTAACATGACTGACCGAGCGACGAGAAAGTCATCTACAGCGCCCAGTACAATATGCCAGGAATCAGTAAAGCGTACTCCGGGGCATCAAGGAGCACCTTAGCGCAAGGAAATAGTCAGGGAAGAGTAACTAGCGGGGTCCCACAGGGATCGGTATTAGGACCAGTACTGTTTTTGGTGTATATGAATGACATTATAGATGGGATTGAATCATGTGTATCATTGACCGCGAATGATGCAAAACTACTGAAAAAAAATATAATCAGATGAGGGAAAACTGTAATATTGGTCGGATAAGTGGTTGCTTGAATTAAACACCACGAATGTAAGTATATTAAGAAAGGGGAAGGGGCAAGACCGGACTCAGAGTATAAACTTAGGAGACAGAGGCTGTAGATTTCACTCAGCGAGAAAGATCTAGAGGTAACAGTAGTACCTCTGGTATATCACCAGTGGACTACATGAGTCGAATAACATTTGCAGCAAATTCTCGTCTGGGAAACGAAACGTTTCCTCAATAAAGATACCCAAGTGTTGCATATGTGTCAAATTTATCAACTTGTCGGTTCTCTGAATAGTCTTCAGGGGTATTGATCCAGTCAGTTGCAGCATCCCTTCCCCCGATTAAACCTGATTACCCTTCCACTTCAGGAGTTGTATGTCGACCTTGACACTTGTAGCCTTTTCTCATGACTGTAATAATAATAATAATAATGGATATTTGGAGAGGGGCTACCTACTGCCCACAAGGGAAAAGAGAAACATAAGAATGGAGGAACACTGAAGCAGGCCTACTGGTCCATACTAGGCTCGGGGCCAGGAGCTGAGTCTCGACCCCTGCAACCACAATTAGGTGAGTACATCAAGCTATCCAATAGTGAAGCATCTGAGAAAACTCGTATTTAATTTCTACACGACCAGCAAACCCTTTCTTTTAATAAATTTCATTAACAGAGTGAAAGTTAAAGACTATTTGGATTAGTAACCCCGGAGGATTAATAATCCAGGGTAACCCAAGAAAACCTGGGTATTAGATACCCACAAATTGGTTTAGAAAAACACGTGAGCAAACACTAGGATATATTTATTAGTAAAAATAATTATGGGTATCTTACTGACAAAGAGAATGAAATGTGCTCTATTTTTAATAATTATTTTCTCTCGGTTTTCACTCAGGAAGACACTAATAATATCCCAAGAATTAGGTATTTTAGTGGGCCTGAAGAAGATAAATTATGTAGTATCACAGTCACTAGCGAAATGGTTATCAAACAGATAGACCGTTTGAAGCAAAATAAATCGCCAGGCCTGATGAGCTTTTTCAAAGGGTTCTTAAGGAATGCAAAATTGAACTCTGTGAACCCTTAACTAACATTTTTAACCTATCTCTTCAAACAGGTGTAGTGTCTGATACGTGAAAGATAGCTAATGTAATTCCTATTTTTAAAGCAGGGGACAAGTCGTTACCATCAAATTACCGCCCAATAAGTCTAACTTCAATTGTAGGCAAATTATTAGAGTCGATTATAGCTGATAACATAGAAGCCATCTCGATAGGCATAATTTGATTAATGATACTCAACATGGATTCACCAGGGCCGTTCCTGCCTAACTAATTTATTAACTTTTTCAGTAAGGCTTTTGAGGCAGTTGATCATGATAAAGAATTCGATATTGTTTATTTGGATTTTAGTAAGGCTTTTGATAGAGTACCACATCAGAGACTGTTAAAGAAAGTGGCTGCTCACGGCATTGGAGGAAAAGTGTTTTCATGGATCGAGTCATGGCTCACCAATAGGAAGCAGAGGGTGAGCATTAATGGGGTTAAATCTGAGTGGGGATCTGTAACAAGTGGCGTTCCACAGGGATCGGTTTTGGGCCCGTTGTTGTTTATAATATATATAAATGACCTTGACGAGGGAATTACTAGTGATATGAGCAAATTCGCTGATGACACGAAGATAGGTAGGATAATCGATTCAGACGTAGATGTCACGGAACTTCAGGAGGATTTAGACAAACTCAATTCCTGGTCAGAAAAATGGCAGATGCAGTTCAATGTAGATAAATGCAAAGTTCTAAAGCTCGGGAGTGTCCATAACCCAAGCACTTATAAGTTAAATAACGTAGAACTTAGCCATACAGATTGCGAGAAGGACTTGGGGGTGATGGTAAGCAGCAACCTTAAACCAAGACAGCAATGCCTAAGCGTACGTAATAAGGCAAATAGATTACTGGGATTTATATCAAGAAGTGTTAGCAACAGAAGTCCAGAGGTTATATTACAGCTTTATACATCATTAGTAAGGCCTCACCTAGATTACGCAGCTCAGTTCTGGTCTCCATATTACAGAATGGACATAAATTCGTTAGAAAACATTCAGCGTAGAATGACTAAATTAATACATAGCATTAGAAATCTTCCTTACGAAGAAAGATTGAAGACCCTTAAATTACATTCACTTGTAAGACGTAGAATGAGGGAGACATGATCGAGGTATACAAGTGGAAAATGGGTATTAACAAAGGGGATATAAATATGGTCTTGAGGTATCTCTCCAAGAGAGAACCCGCAATAATGGATTCAAGTTAGATAAGTTTAGATTTAGAAAGGATATAGGAAAGTATTGGTTTGGAAATAGGGTAGTTGATGAGTGGAACAGTCTGCCTAGTAGGGTTATTGAAGCAAGGACCTTGGGTAGTTTAAATTTAGGTTGGATAAATTCATGAGTGAAAGGGTTGGATTTGAGTGGGAATTGCACATGAGTAAATAAAATTATCAAAGCTTATTTCTTGGGTAGCATTGAAAATATTCTGTTAGTGGGATGGAATGTGAAGGACCTGCCTAGAATGGGCCAACAGGCCTGCTGCAGTGTTCCTCCTTTCTTATGTTCTTATGTTCTTATGTTAACTTTTCGGTCCTGGGACTTGATCACTTCAGGTCCAGGACAAAGACATTTTCATAATATGTCTAGTGTTTGACATGTTTTTCAAACGAAGCAATGTGACTTTTCACTGGAAGTCCATTTACCCACCGATGCAGCTCACAACACTTGACTAACTTCTAGGTATTTACTACCAAGTATTAGGGCATCTCCGGATGCGAAAGGCACTTTAGATTCCTGATTACCAGAAACCTGGAACATAGGTACATGAGTTAATAGTTATCAAAGCTTATTTCTTGGGTAGCATTGGAAATGTGTTGAACAAATGTTTTTGTTAGTCTGGGTTTGAGAAGAACCTGCCTAGCATGGGCCTTTGCTGTATTCTTTTCAAGATTGATGGACTGATAACCTAGTGATATGAGGGAATTACTAGTGATATGAGCAAATTCGCCGACGACACGAAGATAGGTAGGATAATTGATTCAAACATAGATGTCATAGAACTTCAGGAAGATTTAGACAAACTTAATTCGTGGTCAGAAAAGTGGCAGATGCAGTTCAATGTAGATAAATGCAAGGTTCTGAAGCTCGGGAGTGTCCATAACCCAAGCACTTATAAGTTAAATAACGTAGAACTTAGCCATACAGATTGCGAGAAGGACTTGGGGGTGATGGTAAGCAGCAACCTTAAACCAAGACAGCAATGCCTAAGCGTACGTAATAAGGCAAATAGATTACTGGGATTTATATCAAGAAGTGTTAGCAACAGAAGTCCAGAGGTTATATTACAGCTTTATACATCATTAGTAAGGCCTCACCTAGATTACGCAGCTCAGTTCTGGTCTCCATATTACAGAATGGACATAAATTCGTTAGAAAACATTCAGCGTAGAATGACTAAATTAATACATAGCATTAGAAATCTTCCGTATGAAGAAAGATTGAAGACCCTTAAATTACATTCACTTGTAAGACGTAGAATGAGGGGAGACATGATCGAGGTATATAAGTGGAAGATGGGTATTAATAAGGGGGATATAAATAAGGTCTTGAGGATATCTCTCCAAGAGAGAACCCGCAATAATGGATTCAAATTGGATAAGTTTAGATTTAGAAAGGATATAGGAAAATATTGGTTTGGAAATAGGGTAGTTGATGAGTGGAACAGTCTGCCTAGTAGGGTCATTGAAGCTAGGACCTTGGGTAGTTTCAAATTTAGGTTGGATAAATACATGAGTGAGAGGGGTTGGATTTGAGTGGGACTCGCACTTGAGTTAATAGAATCTTCAAAGCTTATTTCTTGGGTTGAATTGAAAATTAGGTTGGGCAATAATTCTGTTAGTGGGATGGATTGTGAAGGACTTGCCTAGTATGGGCCAACAGGCCTGCTGCAGTGTTCCTCCTTTCTTATGTTCTTATGACCTCATGCTGAACATCACTTTGATTCCTTGGCTGATTTCTTCCTATATATGTGAACACTTTCTTGTAGTTCCGAGAGAAGTCGGGTAGGAGGATTGTCTTTTTATATATAGATAGGATTTTCGCCCCGATGGCCTACTAGTGTCTCACAACTTCCTTCTTCCCCGAGGGTAGAAATTAATGTGCAGTGCCACTCATCGTATGAGTCAACATACCACCATAATAACCACATTTCAAATCAGTTAGTATAGTAAAAACAATATTACCTTGTACCTGAAAGATTTGTTGTTAATGAAATACGTGCAGTGAGGCTGCGTCTTTTATAAACTTTCTGTTTGGTTACATTGAACATAAGAACATAAGAAAGGAGGAACACTGCAGCAGGCCTGTTGGCCCATACTAGGCAGGTCCTTCACAATCCGTCCCACTAACAGAATATTTGCTCAACCCAATTTTCAATGCTACCCAAGAAATAAGCTTTGACAATTCTACCCACTCATGCGCGAGTCCCACTCAAATCCAACCCCTCTCACTCATGAATTTATCCAACCTAAATTTGAAACTACCCATTGAGTGACGTTATACATCATCCATGAATGTTTTGGTTAGGAATATGTTGTGTACTAACTTATTTGTGGTTACTTCTCAGACACTGGCCGTGTCCAACATCCTACCATTCTCTCTCTCTCTCTCTCTTTTGTATCCAGTATTTCTTCTATTGTGGTGCAGCCGAGCACTACAATTGTCCAGTAACGTCACTGAGGCGAATACTTTGATTATATTAGGTCGGACAAATACACAATGCGAATTTATAATAAGCTCACACATTGTGGGCATGTTATGATCTCTTTTTTTTCCCAGTAACAACATACTGACTCTTCATGAATGGGAATAGTTTGGGTGTAAGACTACGATACCTAACATGGCCCAGTATAGCCTCATGCTAGGTACGGCTTACATTAAAAGTACGCATGAGGTAGAGGAAAATTACCTTACATTAGGAGTATGCATAGCAGTGCTCATCTTTACTTATGTGTACTAATGCTCACTTCACCATCGGTATGATCCGCAAAACGGCATGTAAAAGCTCATTCCAGGAAAAAATATATTTACACTTGACAACATGTGTTCTGTTGCTAGCATGATTTGTTAGAGATTTATTTGGAGTGTCTTTGAGCATAGTGCAGAGACAGGTGTTTGAGCAAGGGCAGTGTTTTTTTGCTCATATTTTGTGAAAGCTTCTATTGTTTGGTTTCAGGAATGTTGATGGTGAAACAGATTATCCACGCCAGTCTTTGTGTGTGTATGTACTCACCTAGTTGTGGTTGCAAGGGTCGATTCACAGCTCCTGGCCCTGTGTGTGTGAGAGAGAGAGAGAGAGAGAGGGAGAGAAATACAAACATTTATTAAGGTACTCACGGGTTATTAAGATACCAAAAACTATGAGGAAGAGCATGTCTATGTTCTTCTGGAGACAAGCCAATGCCTCGGCCTCTGACAGTGTCAGAGGCGAGGGAACTACCGTGGGCGGTGGAGGTACAGTGGGCGTGGGTTGTGTAGCTGGCGTGGGCGGTACAATGGGTGACGGCAGCGCCATACCGGACATAATTCAGAAGTTTGGTGCCACGAAACCTGACATCTGAGGCGCTTGACGCGTTATATGATTTGTGTACGAAACTCACTGAAATGCATCAATGTTTCCTATTTATTAATCAATTAAGATCGAAGGAAATTAAAATTATTAGTTACTGATAGTTCTAAAAGAGTCGTAAGTTCTAGCTGCTTGTTCTAGGTGCTTCTTAGTTCTAGGTACTTCTTAGTTCCAGGTGCTTTAATTCCAGGTGCTTCTTAGTTCCAGGTGCTTCTTAGTTCTATGTGCTTCTAAGTTCTAGGTGCTTCTTAGTTCCAGGTGCTTCTAAAGTTTTAGGTGCTTCTTAGTTCCAGGTGCTTCTTAGTTCCATGTGCTTCTTAGTTCCAGGTGCTTCTTAGTTCCAGGTGTTTCTTAGTTCTAGGCGCTTCTTAGTTCCAGGTGCTTCTTAGTTACAGGTGCTTCTTAGTTCTAGGCGCTGCTTAGTTCCAGGTGCTTCTTAGTTTCAGCTGTTTCTCTGTTTCAGGTTTTTAGTTCCAACTGCTTCTTAGTCCATGTTCTTCTTAGTTCCAAGTTCGTCCTGGTTCCAGCTCCTGTGTAGTTCCAGGTTCGTCCTAGCTCCAGATGCTGTGTAGTTCCAGGTTCGTCCCGGTTCCAGCTGCTGTGTAGTTCCAGGTTCGTCCTGGCTCCAGATGCTGTGTAGTTCCAGGTTCGTCCTGGTTCCAGCTGCTGTGTAGTTCCAGGTTCGTCCTGGCTCCAGATACTGTGTAGTTCCAGGTTCGTCCTGGTTCCAGCTGCTGTGTAGTTCCAGGTTCGTCCTGGCTCCAGATACTGTGTAGTTCCAGGTTCGTCCTGGTTCCAGCTGCTGTGTAGTTCCAGGTTCGTCCTGCTCCAGATACTGTGTAGTTCCAGGTTCGTCCTGGTTCCAGCTGCTGTGTAGTTCCAGGTTCGTCCTGGATCCAGCTGCTGTGTAGTTCCAGGTTCGTCCTGGTTCCAGATGCTGTGTAGTTCCAAGTTTGTCCTGGTCCCAGCTGCTGTTAAAAGGCCCTAAGTTTCTTTTGGTTGGTCGCCAAGTTCCTCAATATAACATTAAGTCACAGCACCGAGAACGCTTAATAAGTTACGCTAGATATGTATTTTTATACTTAATTTTTAATTTTTAACAAAACGATGATTACGAAACAACGTCGGATTATTATATGTATAGTAATTTAGAAATAAAAAAAAAAGTGTGTGACTAGTGGATTGTATTAGGCTACAAAAAACTATTGAATATGGTGAAATATTTGTAAAAATTATGATATCGCAAACAAATCAGAGACGATTATGAGTTGAGAGCGGCAACACCGGTGCGCAGAAAGCATCAGCGATCAACTGCCTGAGGTTTTAACCTGCCTTTGGTTGCAACCAGATGCAGGCATGTGACGAATCCTTTGTGGACACTGATTGGTGCTCGCTGAAGCTTGCGTCACTAGAGCGTCATCATGTGAGGACCAGTGGTAATAAGAAGAAAAAAAACAATGGAAAATCGGAGCCAGATGTTAGTGTGTTGAAAAGAAGTTAGAAAATGGTGGGTTGGGTGTTCTAATACGATTACATGTTTTATTATCTATACAGTAGAGACACATGCTGAAGGAAAACAAATCCTTCTCAAACACCGTAGCTAATAATTTTTTTTTTAATATTAGGTTTGTTGATAATAATATGAAAGACCAGTCTTCCTTGTTTACAAAAACATGTCAACAACAGCCTAGGATAGTTTCAGTGCTTCTCCCACAAATGTAATAATAACATAGAATCTATGAAATTTGTATAACTTTTTGGCTTTATATTTTGCCCCGAAATGTATGCACGATTTGGAATATTATTATTCCGTTAATTATACGGGTACTTTTACAGACTATTGTTTAAATTCCTTCAATAATTACATTAGGAGTATGAATATTATTGGTATATTGCGGTAAAAAATTATAACCTAGCCAAGACTTGTAATATTCTGTGCATTGGGTAAAGGAGTTAAGAATCCATAAGTGAATATAAGTATGTGCCGAATAATCCAGAAAAATCAAGTATATTTGAGTCAGACAGCTGGAGCTTAACCCATAAGACGAGACCTATAATCTGGTGCGGACTGGCGAATGTGATGTCCCGCATGGCTGCTGCTGCTGTTTTTTTTCTTCTGCTGCTGCAATTGCTGTTGAGTCCATGCCTTAAATTTCACTCAGACCACGAGTCCATCGCGGGTGAGTAAGTGGTCGCTGCTGCTATGGTCCTCCAACGTGACAATCAGACCACTGAGTCGCTTACAAGCAAGTCGGTGGTCGCTGCTGCAGATATCCACCATTCTGACACCACTGAGTCCAATTTGTAAGCTACTGTCGTGGTCCACCATTGTGACACTCAGAACGTAGTCTAAGCTGCTGTTATGGTCCACCATTGTAACACCACTGAGTCCAAGCTGTAAGCTGCTAACATGGTTAACAGAAGAGGGTGGCCCGGTGGTCTCGCTTCACACACGGAGGGCCCGGGTTCGATTCCCGGCGGGTGGAAACATTTCGACGTGTTTCCTTACACCTGTTGTCATGTTCACCTAGCAGCAAATAGGTACCTAGGTTGTTAGTCGACTGGTGTGGGTTGCATCCTGGGGGACAAGATTGAGGACCCCAATGGAAATAAGACAGACAGTCCTCGATGACGCACTGACTTTCTTGGGTTATCCTGGGTGGCTAACCCTCCGGGGTTAAAAATCCGAAGAAATCTTATCTTATCTTTGCCGCATGTTCATGTAGGTCCGCCAGAAGGGGTCCTGGCCCGGGTCTTCTCCATGTGGTGACCCGCAGTGGCTCTTGAAGGAGTGTCGGAGTGTGTACACGTGATGTACCGTTTACAGCCCTATGGTAGAAGCACGTTGAGCATTCCTGTCAAGTGTAGTACCACTTACAACTTACAACACTATGGCGGCGGCAGCCCTTTGACAAGGGCGCGGTGAGTCTTCTTCAGGATAAGTGGAGTACCATTTACAGCCCTGTGGTGGGGGCAGCCCTACGACAAGGGCGCGGTGAGTCTTCAGGACAAGTGGAGTACCGTTGACAGCCCAATGACAAAGGCACAGTGAGTCTTTCAACTCCATTTGAGCCATTCCTGGCACTCAGGCCACAGCCCGAGTGCCAGAACAACTCAGAAGATTCTCTGGGGGGGGGGGGGGGGTGTTGAACACGACGTCTGAGAGAAGTCTGTGTTGCGGGGGCCACCATGGCAGCGTCACCAGTGAACGGCTTAAGACAGACTTGTGTCAGGTGAGTTTTCTCTGGAGAATAAACCTACAACTTTATTTTCTCATGAATTACCTCATCACGGTAAAACTTAAGCATACTTGGGATTTTTTTCGTGTTTCCATATTACCAACAGCCTGACTGATCAGCGGACGGAGGCTTGAGTCTGCAGCACTCCTTGCTCTGAATGACCCCCACGGGTTTGGAGCTTCACATTATTAATAGTTAATAATAATGATCCAGTTATGTAAAGTATATTATTCGAGAAAAAAATTCCCTTAATGGGGAAGCGCTAAACCTGTAGGGGTCATACAGCGCCTGGGGAATGGGAGACAGTCAAGTTTAATCCGAGGAAGAAGGTTGTTCCAGTTCCTCACATCGAGAGCTCATTTTGAAGCTATAAATGCTGATGTATTTGTGTTGGTTTCAATTTGCTGATTCACTAACATTTAAAACAAACAGGAAGTTATTGGTCTCGGTGCAGGAACTGGAGGATGCTGCTTCTGATCGGCTTGAAACTTTCAGCACTGGTATATTTTGTTCAAAGGAAGGTTTGCAGTATTATTGGACTGTGTAAGCTCTAATTTGCCAATTTTATTAAACAAATTAAAGATACGTGTACTTGTTTTCGTGTGATATCTGGTGTATAAGGGTATTGGTCTGCTTCACTCTCAGTGTTTGTGGTTTACATAGAGAAAAATTCAGATGTAGGCTTCAGTTTACTAATTTTGTTTAAGAAATTGATATATTGTTTACGTGGTATTGCTTCATATTAGCTATAAACTTGCAAATCTGATGCATTGTCTTTAGAGGAAGGTTTGATTTTTTTTTTTGGGGGCGGACTTTGCAAGTGAGCTTTATGTTTCCTTATGGAGTACAAAGAAATTATTGAATAAATTTTACTTAATTCCCTTTTGTTGTTAAGGAGGTAATTTTTATCTACATCCTAATAATTCAAATATTTAATAATTCAAATAATAATAATAATAGTTCTACAAGTACAAGGTATACAGTCCTAGCTGACATACTACTATATATAAAGCCGCTTGTTATGCTGAACATTTCCGACAAATTAGGTCAGTTTTGTCCCAGGATGCGACCCACACCAGAAGACTAACACCCAGGTACCCATTTTACTGGTGGGTGAACATAGACAACCGGTGTAAGGAAACACGCCCAATGTTTCTACCCTCGCCGGGAATCGAACTTGGAGCCTCACCGTGTGAAGCGAAAGCTTTAGCCACCAGGCTACGGGGCCTGCTGTGTTCCAGCATATTTCCTGGCATAGCAGACTAACTAGTGTGAATGTGTACTAAAATACTTTTATATTTCTGTGATAAACAACGGGGACCAACACTGAAAAATATTCTCATAGGCTTTCAGTCTTTTCTTAGCAAGTAAATTTCTATGGAAATCGTCTACCAAATTTGTTTTTTATTATAATAATTTGACTGGGTTCAGCTGTAGCTCCTGGATAGCTTGAGGGGTAATGTTTCTCTGAGTCTTTCAAGTGTTGATCTACAGCTCCTTGGCCTTTAGAGGTTCTTACGCTGTAGGTTCGAGTCTTCTTAATTGTGTACTTCTAAAATTACTGACCTCTTGAAATTGTTGATCTTCAGCTCCTGAACCTCTTGAGAAGCTCATAGGTCTATTGTGGGAGTTAAAATATATTTATTTTACCTCTTGAGGGTCTGGAGTTTCAACTATGTCCCTTGGATACACTGAGGTACAGTGGGCTGAGGTAACTGGATAGAAGGTATGCTTATCTTGGGTTGTAACGTCTATAACATGTATAGTCATTTAACCATCTCTTTTCCACACTTTATTCCCAGACAGAGGTGAATCTTCCCTACAACCTCGCATAAACTAAAGTTAAACACTGTAAATCGCACTGTGACATAATACATGATTATTATAGGCAAATAGTGGTGGTAAATTGTGGAGATTTAACCTAGGATAACCTAGCAAGCTCCATCCTGCCGTTGGTGGCATTTTCCCTGTTTTGGCATTGATTGTAAAGCATACTTATTACAGTGCCCCGTGGCCTGGTGGCAAAAGCTCTCGCCTCACATGGCGAGTGTTCGGGTTCGATTCCCGGCGAGGGTAGAAACATTGGGCGTGTTTCCTTACACCGGTTGTCTATGTTCACCCATCAGTAAAATGGGTACCTGGGTGTTAGTCGATTGGTGTGGGTCGCATCCTGGGACAAAACTGACCTGATTTGCCCGAAATTCTCAGCATAACAAGCGGCTTTCTATATAGTAGTATGTCATTGATGTCAGCTATGGTCTGTATACCTTGTACATGTACTTCTAGTAAATAAAGATGATATTATTATTATTATTATTATTATTATTATTATTATTATTATTATTATTATATGATTATATTATATTATTATTATTATAAAAATATTTTGACATAATGGAGTTATATAACCAGGGATTTTTCCCTCATAGGAGGTTATTTGGTGCCGGTGAAGGGCTCTTGACCCAAGGAATTGGACCTGCT
The DNA here is from genome assembly GCA_009830355.1 of Cherax destructor. NCBI lineage: Eukaryota > Metazoa > Arthropoda > Malacostraca > Decapoda > Parastacidae > Cherax > Cherax destructor. The sequence goes on along the minus strand of WNWK01000562.1, from coordinate 77,347 downwards.
CTTTCTTGGATTGCAGCGCTGTGTGACCCTCATGGGTTTAGTGCTTGATTATTATTTATTAACACATCGGCCGATTCCCACCAAGGCAGGGTGGCCCGAAAAAGAAAAACTTTCATCATCATTCACTCCATCACTGTCTTGCCAGAAGGGTGCTTTACACTACAGTTATAAAACTGCAACATTTACACCCCTCCTTCAGAGTGCCGGCACTGTACTTCCCATCTCCAGAACTCAAGTCCGGCCTGCCGGTTTCCCTGAATCCCTTCATAAATGTTACTTTGCTCACACTCCAACAGCACGTCAAGTATTAAAAACCATATGCCTCCATTCACTCCTATCAAATACGCTCACACATGCTTGCTGGAAATCCAAGCCCCTCGCACACAAAACTTCCTTTACCCCTCCCTCCAACCTTTCCTAGGCCGACCCCTACCCCGCCTTCCCTCCACTACAGATTTATACACTCTCGAAGTCACTCTGTCTCGTTCCATTCTCTCTACATGTCCAAACCACCTCAACAACCCCTCCTCAGCTCTCTGGACAATCGTTTTGGTAATCCCGCACCTCCTCCTAATTTCCAAACTCCGAATTCTCTGCATTATATTCACACCACACATTGACCTCAGACATGACATCTCCACTGCCTCCAGCCTTCTCCTCGTTGCAACATTCATCACCCATGCTTCACACCCATATAAGAGCGTTGGTATAACTATACTCTCATACATTCTTGATTATGATTATAATAATCTTCCTTGGATCGAACCTGAATGCCTACCATTCCCCAGGTGCTGTATGGCTCCTCTGGGTTTGGCGCTACCCTGGTAAATATAATAATAACCTGGGAGCTATGAGAGTCCTGTGGCAGCCAGGGAACAAAAAGGATTAACCTCTAAATAACAAAAAAAGGCACAATAACGTGACTGGAACAATACACAAATAACCCGCATATACAAAGTGACTTTGTAAATGGTCCAAGTCGGGCCGAAACGTCGTCGTAAGGTCCTCTCTTCTATATGCGGGTTATTTGTGTATTAACCTCTAAATCCTGCTCCAGCCTTGTGAATAAAGATCAGTTGGTTGGTCAATACTGAACTCTCGAGTTAATAAAAAAAGTCTTATCAATAAAGAAATGCGGTGGTGGGCGGCAGCACCAGTGGTGGTAGACCAACTTTCAAGGTCAGGGAGTACCAGGTCTTAGATAAGATAATTTGCTTAGAAGTTACACCAGAGCTACAATAGATTAACAATGTGTATATCTTACTACGTAATACCCATTATATGCATAGCTTTTCGGGAAGTCTTAAGCGAGGATAAATATTAACCATATAAAATAGGAAAATACGTTTGCAAAGAAAAATAAATAGGACATAGTAAATAAATGTAATACATAAGAACATAAGAACATAAGAAAGGAGGAACACTGCAGCAGGCCTGTTGGCCCATACTAGGCAGGTCCTTCACATTCCATCCCACCAACAGAACACTTGTTCAACCCAACTTTCAATGCTACCCAAGAAATAAGATTTGATAATTTTATTTACTCATGTGCAATTCCCACTCAAATCCAACCCCTCTCACTCATGAATTTATCCAACCTAAATTTAAAACTACCCAAGGTCCTAGCTTCAATAACCCTACTAGGCAGACTGTTCCACTCATCAACTACCCTATTTCCAAACCAATACTTTCCTATATCCTTTCTAAATCTAAACTTATCTAACTTGAATCCATTATTGCGGGTTCTCTCTTGGAGAGATACCCTCAAGACCTTATTTATATCCCCTTTGTTAATACCCATTTTCCACTTGTATACCTCGATCATGTCTCCCTCATTCTACGTCTTACAAGTGAATGTAATTTAAGGGTCTTCAATCTTTCTTCGTAAGTAAGATTTCTAATGCTATGTATTAATTTAGTCATTCTACGCTGAATGTTTTCTAACAAATTTATGTCCATTCTGTAATATGGAGACCAGAACTGAGCTGCGTAATCTAGGTGAGGCCTTACTAATGATGTATAAAGCTGTAATATAACCTCTGGACTTCTGTTGCTAACACTTCTTGATATAAATCCCAGTAATCTATTTGCCTTATTACGTACGCTTAGGCATTGCTGTCTTGGTTTAAGGTTGCTGCTTACCATCACCCCCAAGTCCTTCTCGCAATCTGTATGGCTAAGTTCTACGTTATTTAACTTATAAGTGCTTGGGTTATGGACACTCCCGAGCTTTAGAACTTTGCATTTATCTACATTGAACTGCATCTGCCATTTTTCTGACCAGGAATTGAGTTTGTCTAAATCCTCCTGTAGTTCACTGACATCTACGTCTGAATCGATTATCCTACCTATCTTCGTGTCATCAGCGAATTTGCTCATATCACTAGAAATTCCCTCGTCAAGGTCATTTATATATATTATAAACAACAACGGGCCCAAAACCGATCCCTGTGGAACGCCACTTGTTACAGATCCCCACTCAGATTTAACCCCATTAATGCACACCCTCTGCTTCCTATTGGTGAGCCATGACTCGATCCATGAAAACACTTTTCCCCCAATGCCATGAGCAGCCACTTTCTTTAACAGTCTCTGATGTGGTACTCTATCAAAAGCCTTACTAAAATCCAAATAAACAATATCGAATTCTTTATCATGATCAACTGCCTCAAAAGCCTTACTGAAAAAGTTAATAAATTAGTTAGGCAGGAACGGCCCCTGGTGAATCCATGTTGAGTATCATTAATCAAATTATGCCTATCGAGATGGCTTCTTATGTTATCAGCTATAATCGACTCTAATAATTTGCCTACAATTGATGTTAGACTTATTGGGCGGTAATTTGATGGTAACGACTTGTCCCCTGCTTTAAAAATAGGAATTACATTAGCCATCTTCCACGTATCAGACACTACACCTGTTTGAAGAGATAGGTTAAAAATGTTAGTTAAGGGTTCACAGAGTTCAATTTTGCATTCCTTAAGAACCCTTGAAAAAAGCTCATCAGGGCCTGGCGATTTATTTTGCTTCAAACGGTCTATCTGTTTGATAACTATTTCGCTAGTGACTGTGATACTACATAATTTATCTTCTTCAGGCCTACTAAAATACCTAATTCTTGGGATATTATTAGTGTCTTCCTGAGTGAAAACCGAGGAAAATAATTATTAAAAATAGAGCACATTTCATTATCTTTGTCAGTAAGATACCCATAATTATTTTTAAGGGGACCTATCTTATCTCTAACTTTTGTTCTATACACCTGGAAAAAACTTTTGGGTTAGTTTTCGAATCCCTAGCAACTTTAATTTCGTAGTCCCGCTTAGCTTTTCTTATCCCCTTTTTAACGTCCCTCTTAATGTCAATATACTGATTCATAAGATGACCCTCACCTCTTTTGATACGCCTATAAATTCCTTTCTTCTGCCCTAAAAGATATTTGAGCCTATTATTCATCCATTTTGGGTCATTTCTATTCGATCTAATTTCTTTATATGGGATAAATGTTCTTTGGGCAGCATGTATAGTGTTCAGAAAACTGTCATATTGATAGCTCTCTTCATTACCCCAGTCCACAGATGATAAGTGTTCTCTAAGTCCATTGTAATCTGCTAAGCGAAAATCTGGGACCGTTACTGAGTTATTACTACTATGAAACTTCCATTCAATGCCAAAGGTAATTGATTTGTGGTCGCTTGCGCCGAGTTACTTTATATTGTAATACAGAGTTTAGGTAAAAATCAGTATTTACTGAAAGACATTTAAAATTGAAGGTTATTATGTTTTAATTATGAACAGACCTAGGAACTCACCCTCATCCTTTATTTCTACTCCGGATTCATTAATTTTAATGTAGTGATTAAAGTGAGGGGGTTACTTCCGGGTTCCATGTTCTGGGGTATGCTTTTAGCATACCCCAGGTATCAGTGTGCTGGTAACCTATTCTGTATGATATTTTCACTGTGGGAACAAAATTGCATTCATTACTGTGTTGCTATCCTATTCTGTATGATAATTACAATGGAAATAAGTCACTGACTTTTTGGGGGTCATTCTAGGTAATTTGTTACTATGTATGATAATTTGTGTGACTATTTGTGTATCTGTACGGTACCTAAATAAACTTACATACACAGTGTTGAAACTCCGATCATATCATCTAACCGTGGTTGAGGGGGACGAGTCTTTGCTCCTAGCTGGCCCCCATATCTCGTAATAATAATATAATCTTTATTTCTACAAGTATATGTACAAGGTATACAGGCCTAGCTGACATCAATGATACACTACTATATAGTCGCTTGTTATGCAGAGCATTTCGGGCCAATTAGGTCAGTTTTGTCCCAGGATGCGACCCACACCAGTCGACTAACACCCAGGTACTCATTTTACTGATGGGTGAACATAAACAACCGGTGTAAGGAAACACCCCCAATGTTTCAACCCTCACTGGAAATCGAACCTGGACCCTCACCGTGTGAAGCGAGAGCTTTAGCTACCAGGCCACGTGCCGCCGTAACCTTGGTACTTAAGAACGGTCAAGTGCTGTTCCTGCTATAGACTCACGAGTAAGAATGATTTAACTAAAGTAAATTAGTCTTCTTCATTAGGCTACTAATCTATTTTTTACCCAATAACAATCGAAACCCTTCAAAATAAAGATTGATCTCTAAATCAGGATTTAACCGGAAAGACTGGCCAGACAAGTTTAGGCCGGGACCCAACGCAAGCCAGACTTCCTGCCCATTTCAAGGCCAATAATAATAGCACCCTTGTAAATACTATAATCTACAGCTGGTGCTATCCTATTGTCAGTTCAAAGGAAAAAAAAACTTACTAATGGGAATAAGAATTGTGGGATTAAAGGGTCAGTGGGTCACCACAAGTTAGTTCCCGGGACAAGACCGTCTCCCGAGTTTCAGTTAATTTTTAACGTACTGTAATTGTTATTTAGATATAAGCCAGTTTAATGACCATTTTTGATATATGGGATTTGTTTTTTTTTAATCAGGTTTTGCTAAAATGGTGTAGGTTAGTTTAATAGCTTGATTATACACTCAGCCTTTCTGTGGGAAGCAGTGATTACAGAGGCACATAATGCTGGACCCATGATGTACCTTTGTAATCTTGATAACTAAGCAAGTTACAGCGATAATGAAATCTTTGCATGTTTATAATGGTATAGAGTAGCTTAATTACTACCATACATTATAGAAATTATATTTTCGTTAAAGTGATTATCGTATCTCTTCTGTTGCACAGGGGACCAAATAATAATTAAATTAGTACAGCAGCGCTGTATGACCCTTATGGGTTTAGCGCTTAGTTATGATTATAATAATATAAAAGTATAGATAGAGGCAGATATGTATTGGTCATGATGATCACGTTTTCTTTAGTTTACGCCGAGTTCATTAGTTTTCGTTATTTTCCAGTAGTGAAGGTTAGTTACCAGTGGTTATAAGTCTTAGTAAGTAAGTTTATTCAGGTATACACAAATACAGTTACATAGATTACCATACATAGCAGCATATGTGTAGAAAACCTAAGATAACCCCCCAAAAAAAAGGTCAGAGTGACTTATTTGCATTGTTGTTGTGAGTAAGTGTTCGTTCAGACTGTTGCTTCCTCACAACAACACTGACTACACCTCAACACAGGTCAGCTATGTACTACTCTAACTTGTAATTAATCCCTCTTATGTTACGTGATTTCTCATATTTTCTACTTTTAGTGGACGTCTTTGGCGAGGTAGTTATATAGATGTTTATTGAGGTTATTACACAGTGGTTATCCAAGGTAATTTACACTGTGATTAGTAAGTTTATTCAGGTATACACAAATACAGTTACATACATTATCATACATAGCAGCATATGTGTAGAGAACCTAGGCCTGTACCTGTGCCTAAATAAACTTATGTACTTATTCGTGGACTTAATTTAAACAAGTGGCATTGTTTGACTTTATTGGGTTATCCTTGTTTAAATTCTACATAATTGACTACAGTATATGAATACCATTGTACGTGTACTTATGTGTAACTGTACCTAATTAAACTTGATTGCTTACTTAAATACAGAGGCGACAAGTAATACTTTAACTTAGTACATATAACCTAATAAAGTCAAAGATAACCCAGTACTCAAACAGGTTTTATTTCCCCTTGTTAATAATAATGTGTGTAGCCTCTGTAGACTTTGGAAATCAATATTAGTATTATTTTTCTATCAAACTTGCAGTTTAAATTTTATCTTCAGCATGATAGTGTACTGCCTCTATTTTAATATAAGAACTTCATGCATAATTACAATTATTATTGTGGATCAAAACTTTGTTACCCTTCATGTAGAATCATTATATACCTATAATTAATTGGTATATTCCAGGGATCTTGGAAAGTTTTAGGGGTCTTGTGACATTAATAATTTAAATGGGTTTTTAACTGATACTGTTTAACCTGGTATGATAGTATTTATTTTTGTTGAGTGCTTATGTTCCCAGCTTTTATTATTTTTTTTTATTATGAGTGTATTGTATATTTTCTTTATTACTGTAAGCCCAGAGTGACTAACATGGTCAAAGTGCTCGGAACGTATCTCGATCACGACCTTAATGGTATACAGTAGCAACAAGTATATGAGTGAGACGCGTGCAGCAGTTTAGTATATTGTTGAAATGGTTCACTTGCTCAGTAGGCTCCTTCAGTTGAATACAGAGGTGGTTTAAATAATGGAGATAGTGGATGGTAAATATGAGGTGATCAGTCCCTCAGCCATGTTAAGTGTTCGGCTACATAGCCTTGATAGCCTATGGAGCTGAACATTTGTCCTGTGGCTTTGTTGGCAGTGCACTCGACTTGCATACTGAGTGTCCGTGGTTTGATCCCAGCATGTTTCCTTACACCTGCTGCCCCTGTTCAACTAGTAGTAAGTAGGTATCTGGGTGTTAGTTGACTGTTGTGGGTCACATCCTGGGGGGTGGTAGTATATCTTAGATAGGGGCTAGGCTTTGAAATGAGCTGAAGTAGGATAACAGCTCTTAGCCTGTAAAACTGATTTGTGTAAAAATAAGAATGCTGAGGGACCCACCTCAAAATTACTTATTCAAGGCTGCATGATTCATCACCTTATATTTACCTCTCCTCTGCTTCTGTTGCCAGTATGTAAGTTGCCTCAGTATTCAACTGGAGAAGCATACTAAGCAGGTGAAATGGTTTGGCAACAAAGATAGTATCCAACTGCTCCAGTCACTCAAATTTAATCTAGCTCTAAAAAATATTGTATAATGGCTAGCATTAACAACTTCATTATAAATTGACAAAAAATTACAAAATTAGTATCTTATTTTGTTTTAAATATACTGTACATCTTATGTTCACTTTCTTACAACTCGGTTTATTCAGTCTAACATACCCTACAGCGTTAAATTACCCTCCCCTAACCTACTTGGTGTGAAATAGATTTACTTTTCCTAACCTTATGGAAAATTAAAATTTGCACATAGGATTAGCTATAACCATTTGGTATAAACATATCTGGGATATGAAACCCATGGCTTTTATCTAGGTATCCCTAGCAGAGCCTTAAATCATACTTAAAATAAAACTAACACCCAGATACAGTGGTACGTACCTCGAGTTTCATACAAAATTCGTTCCAGAAGGCTGTTCAAGTGACGTTACCGAACGAATTTGTTCCCATAAGGAATGTAATGAAAATTAGATTAGTCCGTTTCAGACCCCCAAAAATACACTTACAGTAATACACTTACATAATTGTTCGAGTTGGGAGCAGTACGAAACTCAGGGTACCACTGTACTTACATTTAGGTTAACTAGGAAAATGGCTATAAGGTGAATGACACATATAACTTACCATGCCCAGGATATGAATAAATGGACATGCTGTTGGACTCCAGAAAGGGATTCAGGAAGTACCGGAGATGAGAAATACAGTGCCTGCACTTTGAAGGCAGGGTGGGAGTGTTGCAGTTCATTGGGTCATTTTAATTGTGATGTTTGCATACTTCTGCCAAGACAGCTATTGAACAAATGATGGTGAATGCATTTCCTTATTTGGGTCATCACACGAGGGCCTCATTTATACGGTGGGTTAGGTTCCAGGATACTGCTGTAAAGTGAATTTTTGGCCTTAATGTAGGGTGAGAGGTAAATAGTATACAGTGGTACCCCGACTTACGATGGTCCCCAAACTCACCCTTTTATGTAAGTTTATTTTTTTAAATGCTTTTGTAAGTGTAATTTTGGGGGTCTAAAAGGACTAGTCTATTTTACATCATTCCTTATGGGGATAAATTCGTTTGGTAATGGCACTTGAACAGCATTCTGGAATGAAAAAATATCGTAAGTCGGGGTACCACTGTATATTGTAGGAAATCAGGAGATGAAACCAGCCTCTGCTAGCTTCATATTTTTCTTCAGGAGCTTCCTCATCTCTCTCAGCCTTCATAGTATTGAAGAGAATTAGGGCATTGGCCTGGATAATGGCTCAGCTTAAAGGCACGTTGTGCCTTGTTTGATCTTCAATCCACACCACTAAAAGTTTTTCCATGTTAGTAATAAGTTTATCATGTTTTCTTATAACTTGGTGTTCATTGGTGTATCACTTTAAATTTCCTGGAACACTTTCTTCTTAGAGTTCATTTAAAGTAAGAGCCTTATGACGTAATAATTTTAAAGCACTTGAAACTTTGGAAAATTTCCAGACATAATCAGGAGAAACACGGAGAATGTAAAGCAACAGAGTGAACAGGTGGCACACGGACACCATAATGGCGAATCAGGAGCCTTATAAATTAATTTTTGGGTGTACAGTGGACCCCCGAGTAACGAGCAAAATTCATTCCAGAAGCCTGCTCAAGTGCCGTTACCGAACGAATTTACTCCCTTAAGAAATAATGTCAAGTAGGTTAGTCCATTTCAGACCCCCAAAAATACACTTACAAAAGCACTTACAATATTATACTTACATAATTGTACAATTTCCGGGGTGCTCGTAATTCGGGGGTCCACTGTAATTTGAAATGTCCACATTAGCAAATTGCCATAAAGCAAAAAACTGTAAAGCAGGGCCCTCCTGTACTCTGGTGGGAGGTGATTAGTGTGATAAAAAAAAAATTAGGATTAAAAACAGTATAGATCGCTTCCCCGCTTAATGACAGCTTATTTAACACAGTCATTTAAAGACAAATGATCCATTACATTACTGCTACTGTAGTTTTCATATGCATAAAAATAAATGTCACTGGCTCTTTCCAGCCCCACTGATGTGACAGGTTTAAATTGCTAAGGTACAGCATAAGCCTTAGTGCAGAGGTCATCACTACTGTAGTGAAATGGTACTGCAAGTGAAATGTACATAGAATGATGGCTTTGCAGCCATCATTCTATGTACATTTTAAATTTAGTCCTACATTTAAGACAACCAGAGAAAAGGCCTTTTGTGGCTACAGTACTGTAGGTCCCTCTACAAGAGATGTAACTCCTAGTGTCAATCATCTTCCCATAACTGATTTCTCAAATGAGGAGGCACATGATCCCCCATTTCCCTTTCTTCCACTAACACCCAGATCACTCAGTGTCATATTTTCCCCCATTTATCTATTCTCACTCTCTGCCTCCCTCATTTCCTTTCTTCAGCAGTTGTGTTGGGTTGTCAAATAACATGAAACTCCACCACACATTCTTGAAGTACTCAAGCCAACAAAGCAGACATTGTTAGTATGAGTTCTTTGTGTACTTATGTATGGTAATTTTTTTATTTTTTTGTTTTTTTTGGAGGGGTTAGGCTTAGTTATGGGGTTCATACATTGTAATGTCTGTGTGCACAGTTGGTGTACCTGGAGTTTACCTGGAGAGGGTTTCGGGGGTCAACGCCTCCGCGACTATGCCCTTTCATATTAATATGGTACAGTGTTATTAAGAAATGTACATTCAGTATTTTTTCCAATTTCACTTCTCAGATTATGCAATGGTTAGAAGGGGAAATATCTCCCTTAACAAAAATCTACTTACCGTACATGTTTGTGGAGTGTATCAGTCATTAGGTTAGGAGGGGAGATCTGTATCAAAGAAAGCATTACAGCTTAGGTATGAACATGTACAGGTGTTTAACATGACCCTCCTTTTTATTATTGTTTCCTATACAAACAGTTATCAAGTTGAGAAACCAGGAGCACATCTCATCTATATGTTAAGGATTACCCATATACAGGCCATATACAACAATATGACCAGTTATAAAACTTGCAACTTTGTAAGAAGTCATAGAAGTAACAGTCAAAAAGATTAGATGTGAGGTCAGGTGAGGCATGTTTAATTATCATTAAATGCTTTGATATTTTTAATAATTCTTTTCACAATGTTAAATCTTCATGATCATAATTCTAAGTTGTTGTAGTTTCAGTAGTGTGAGCCATGAACACGTGGATCAGGCTGAACTCTACTACAGCAGGAAAGGACAAGATTTTCAGGTAACAAATACTGTACAGTGGTACCTCGGTTTTCGTACAGCTCCCAACTCAAACAATTATGTAAGTGTATTATTGTAAGTGCTTTTGTAAGTGTATTTTTTGGGGTCTGAAACGAACTAATCTAATTTACATTTGTCCTTATGGGAACAAATTTGTTTGGTAATGGTGCTTGAACAGCATTCTGGAATGAATTATCGACGAAAACCGAGGTACCACTGTAGATCTTATTGCAAGATTGAATTAAGAATTTGTGCATTTTATAAAAAGAAAGTAATTTACAGTGTGTACAGCAGGCATCATAAATATGCATACCCATGAGTACTGGTACTGTACTCATTTAGCAGACTACAGTGGACCCCTGAGTAACGAAAAAACTTCATTCCAGAAGCTTGCTCAAGTGCCATTACCGAACGAATTTACTCCCTTAAGGAATAATGTCACGTAGGTTAGTCTATTTCAGGCCCCCAAAAATACACTTCCACAAGCACTTACAATATTATACTTACATAATTGTACAATTTCCGGGGTGTTCGTTACCCAGGGGGACCACTGTACAGTGGACCTCCGAGTAACGAACACCCCGGAAATCATACAATTATGTAAGTATAATATTGTAAGTGCTTGTGGAAGTGTATTTTTTGGGGCCTGAAATAGACTAACCTACGTGACATTATTCCTTAAGGGAGTAAATTCGTTCAGTAATGGCACTTGAGTAGGCTTCTGGAATGAAGTTTTTACGTTACTCGGGGGTCCACTGTATTTGCTTGATAGATTCAAGAAGAGCCACAGCAAATTTTGCATGGAAAATGGTGTTCCTTCCCATGCTGCCAAAGACAAAGAATTGGCTAGCTTATTGTGAGATTTCCATGCTTTAATGACTGGCCTGGAAACTCTCAGGACTTAAATACCATAGCAAACGTTTGGAAACTTGTTAAGCATAAGCCTCATGGTATTGATATGTTCTTTAACCTCAAAATTTTGAGTGCCATTCAGCAGGTGTGAGAGGATATTGATTTTTCTATCCTCCAAAAGTTAGCCTTATCAGGGCCTAGGAAACTTAAGGAACACATTAAGAGGAAGGGTAATCCTACGAAATGCTAGTTTAGGTGAGAATGACATACATATTCCACTATTATATATTTAAAACAGTAGGTTATGGTGAGCAGTCTCGTTTTCTGTATGATCAGTTTGCGTGTGTACATATTTATGATGCCTACTGTGTATTGCATTTTAGCATTGAAGCTAGTTTTATATTAGTGTCAAACATAACTCATTAGTGTGTTTAGAAATGAATGGATGAATTATTCTTCCTTATGCAAGGGAAATGTATTGAATATTTTGTTTTTCAACACCAGCCATCTTCCACTGAATCAAGATTGCCTGAAAAAATAGAAAGTTCTTCTTTTTACATTTTGTGATTTATACAAGAGAAGGGGTTACTAGCCCCTTGCTCTCGGCATTTTAGTTGCCTCTTACGGCACTCATGAGCTTACAGAGGAAGGATTCTTCTCCACTCCCACATGGAGATGAAAGGAAATAAATAAGAGCTGTTAAGAAAACAGAAGAAAACTCAGATGGGTGTGTATATGTATATGTGTACATGCATGAGCAGAGTGACCTAGGTGTAGGTAGAAGTAGCAAGATGTACATGTTATCTTGTGTGCTTGAGACAAAGAAAAGACACCAGAATCCTACTGTTGTGTAAAACAATTACTACAGGTTTTCGTTTCACTCATTTGGCAGAATCTTAGTGCCTCCCTGGGTGGTTGTTAGTGGCTTTTTTTATTCTTAACAATATTTTATTACATGTAAACTACACTTTGTATACTACACAAAGAAATAAAGTTGTTTATTGTTTATTAACATTTTTTAATATAATAAATGGTATTAACATAATTAAATTGCCTTTTCTTCTAGGCTAATTCAGTATTTAAGTCGCTTTGTGTGGCACAACTTGGAGAGAAGGGAAAACCTCCGAGATGCAGTGGCTCGTCTCAAGATCCTCGAGAGTGCCTTCTCGTCTTTTAGAAAGTGTGAGTACAGCATTTTTTGTAAATTCATATAAACAGATTGCAGTTAGTAAAAGTAGAGGATTTAATGACCAGCTGCAGCACTGTATAACCTTAGTGGGTTTAGCTCTTAGTTTTGATTATAACAATAATAATAATGACCAGCTGCTTTAGTTAGGTTCCCAGACATGCTTTCTTGTGCTAGCATACAATGCCCAGCAACACCAACCTCCTCAGTACCCAGGACCAAACCTGCTTTTTGAGTGTCTCTTTGTACATATTGGTTATCTAAACTTCAGTAAAGTATAGTTGCACATGCAGATATGGGATGGTTTGCGTTTGGTGTATCTTTTGAATTGTGATGTCCATGCACTTCTAGAAAGACAACTAGGGATTGAATGATAGTGAATGTATTACCGTCTTTAGATCTTCCTTCCTTGTTGGCAAATGGTCAATGTAAAAAAGTGAAGTAAAAATACCATATCAGACTCCCATAATTTTTTAGGCCTTTTTTTATTATTTATAGATTTACTACCATAAAAATTATATGCTAATCTTAATAAGTGGTAGTATTAACTTTTAAATTGTGTTATATGGAAAAGTTTTAATATCACAAAATATGGACTGTGTAGCTAGTTTGCACATTTGAATAGAAAGTTTGAGAAAGAATGATAGAAGAGATGTTCAATAAAGTTATTTCAGTAAAATAAATGAGGAGGGGAGGATAAATCTGAAATCAGGAGAGAATAAAAGCTTAGTACTGTAGTACAGTGGACCCCCGGCTAACGAACACCCCAGAAATCGTACAATTATGTAAGTATAATATTGTAAGTGCTTGTGGAAGTGTATTTTTGAGGGTCTGAAATAGACTAACCTATGTGACATTATTTCGTAAGGAAGTAAATTCGTTCGGTAATGGCACTTGAGCAGGCTTCTGGAATGAATTTTGTTCGTTAGCCGGGGGTCCACTGTATTGTATTTTGGATTATATTAGAGTAAGATCCCCCATGCCTTGAAATCGAAAACTGAGTATTTATAAAAAAGACAAAATAAAAGTAAAGCCAAAGACGGATGCTTGTCTGTCTAGCAAATAACTCCCCTGAAGCTACGTATATGCTTGAAAGTCCATGATGGTTGAAAAGATATTGTGTGTATCCTTGTTTTGATGCAGTAGATAAGCTGCCAGATGGTGAATTAATAATCTGCCTTTTATAGTCCTGTTCTGTAAAACAGATTTTTTCTTGAACACACTAGCAGTCTTACACTGAGGTAGGGTGACTAACACCCTAAAAAAACAAACATTCACCATCATTTGTTCAATAGCTGTCTTGCCATAAGTGTTCAGACATCACAGTTCAAATGATCTTCCAAATTGCCACATCCCTCCCTCTCATTCAGAATGCAGGCTCTGTACTGCCCACCTCCAGGATTCCCTTCATAGATTAAAAATATTTTATTCAAAACAAAATTACACGCTTGTTGCAAATATTGTTTTACAAATCATATACTATAATGAAGTTTTCATGCTTAAAGGAAAGTGCCATAGGTTGATAAACTGGTAGTACTAAGAAGTGGGCTTAATCTTGTATTTTGGTTTTAGGAAGTTCTATCCTGTTACACTAAGAGAAGGTCACTGTTATGTTTGAAATAAAATAATAAACAGGGAAGATCCTAAAATTAACTGCACAGTTAACTGCAAATTTGCCCAGGCAAATTTGCAGTTAACCATAACATTCTCAGCAGCACTTGGCTGGATCATAAAGAATTTTTTCGATATGTCAGGACAGAAAAATAAATTTTAATGGTAGCTGGGACATAGGGGTATGTTTCTGCAGGCCTAGAGAAGAGGTGGATTAGAAAAATCAAGGATACTGTTTTTATCAGTTTTTGCAGTTACTAAACAGCTGTTGTATTTTATGGGATGTTAATGGTTTGTTGTCCAGTAATCATAGAGAACAGTACAGTATTCTTATGTGCCTTGACACTGGTGAGAGGCTCTTAAAGAAATTGAACCTATCCTCTCCTCAGATCTAACCTGATTGTATTTCATTCCTCCAAGCATTGTATGACTCTTACTCGTTTAGTGCTTCTCCCATGAATGTAACTAGGAAACATCTAAACAAGTAAAGATCAATCTTATCACTATGTTTTCTGAATTGCCTGCAGGTTAGATACTATACTGATGGTTCAATTTCATGAATGTAGGAGTTTGCCTCTAGGGTTGTTTAAGAGTTCAGTGATACACTTTCCAAATCTCATCTTTCCATCTCTCCACCAACTATGGAAACCAATTAATGTAGGTTCCTGGTCCCAGGTCATTAGAGATATTTACTTTGATACATAAATAACAATTTGGTACCTAGTAACAGCTACAGGGCTGAAAGAATCTTCTAGTGCCTGCTTCTGTTGGCCAGCAGATTGATTTGGTAGTTTCAGCACTGAGCCTTCCATTTGCTTCAGTCCCACCAAAGAAGTACATATACTGCCTCTCAGTGAGCTGCAGCTCCAGAAGTAGGCACAGTTTCCTGATGAGGGGAAATAGGGAGTTTCAGGTTTCCACTTATTGCAATTACACGTAGGCCCCACTTATACAGCAGGTTATGTTCCAGGGTACTGCTGTAAAGCAAAAATAATTGTAAAGTGAAACATAGTCTTTTTTCACTTTCAAATGCTTATAAAAGCCTGATAACATGTTTACACTATCATACATTATGTGAGTAGTAAAGCTAGGCCTAAAAAATGCATATACAGTGGACCCCCGCTATTCGGCAGTCGAACAAATCGTCATTAGAACAAGAAAATCGAAATCGTCATGTGAACAAAATATCACGATTCGAACAAGTGTGTCCATCACCTGTCCGCCCAGGCGCTTGGAGAGCCACTCCCTCATTGTTTACACTCAAGAGAACAATACTCTGCAAGCTCATCCAGACATTTCACACTTAATTATAATTGTTTGGAGTTTGTTCATTAAGTGTGAGGCAGTGGTGAGAGGCAGTGGTGGTAGAGGCAGTGGAGGTAGAGGCAGTGGTGAGAGGCAGTGGAGTTAGAGGCAGTGGTGAGAGGCAGTGGTGGTTGAGGCAGTGGTGAGAGGCAGTGGTGGTAGAGGCAGTGGTGGTAGAGGAAGTAGTGAGAGGCAGTGGTGAGAGGCAGTGGTGGTAGAGGCAGTGGTGAGAGGCAGTGGTGGTTGAGGCAGTGGTGAGAGGCAGTTGTGGTAGAGGCAGTGGTAGAGGCAGTGGTGAGAGGCAGTGGAGGTAGAGGCAGTGGTGAGAGGCAGTGGAGGTAGAGGCAGTGATGAGAGGCAGTGATGAGAGGCAGTGGTGAGAGGCAGTGGTGAGAGGCAGTTGTGGTAGAGGCAGTGGTGAGAGGCAGTGGTAGAGGCATTGGTGGTAGAGGCAGTGGAGGTAGAGGCAGTGGTGAGAGGCAGTGGAGGTAGAGGCAGTGGTGAGAGGCAGTGGTGAGAGGCAGTGGTGGTAGAGGCAGTGGAGGTAGAGACAGTGGTGAGAGGCAGTGATGAGAGGCAGTGGTGGTAGAGGCAGTGGTGAGAGGCAGTGGTGGTAGAGGCAGTGGTGAGAGGCAGTGGTGAGAGGCAGTGGAAGGTTCGGGAGGGAGTTTTGTAAACAAATCAGTTGTTGTTGTTACCAGCCTGACCCGTACGATTTGTGTTCACTCTGTGAAGCTGACTGGAAGTGATCTAATGCAGATAGCATTACAAACTCTGTTTTCTCTTATACTAACACGTCTGAAGGAGGAAAGAATGGGAAGATGTTTTCACAGCTGTAGCGAGAATGCCCGCCAGCATCCTTCCCAGCCACCACATTCGTAATGACATACATATTTTATTCATTCTAGAGTGTATATCAGGTTTTTATGTTATTTAGATTGTTTATTATGTCATATTAGATGAATTGCGATAGATAAATAAGCTGTCGAGTTGATAATAGCTTCACAGTGAAGTACTATTTTGTCATGCCTCCTGACAGCAGGAACGGATTAATTGTATTTCTATTATTTCTTATGGGAAAAATTAAATCGCCTTTCGAACATTTCACGTTAAGAACAAGCTCCTGGAACGGATTAAATTCGAATGGCGAGGGTCCACTGTACATACAGTACACACATTACCTTAAAATATTTTTGTTCTTAGCTTATAGTGAGTGGTGAATATATTTATTATAGGAAGTCTGAATAATTGAAGAATGAGTATATAATTGAAAAACGCTGCATTAGTGAAATGCCATGAAGTGAAGCACTGTAAAGTGGGGTCCGCCTTTACCTGAAAGCAGCTCATAGTTTCCTCAGTCAAAAAAACCCTGTCTCCTGGTAGGGAAAGCTTTTACCATAATGGTTCATGATGACATCAGAGGATGTACCTGTCAACCTTGGAGAGGTGGCTCTCCATGGGTGGACTGTCATGTGCAGTGCTGGATAAAGTACAGCCTCTTCTCACTTAGCAACTTACTCGTTTACCGACGACTCGGACTTATGACAGGCTCTCTGACCACTATGCACACCTAAATAATGTATATTAGAGCTGATTTCCTCTTTTCTGTTTATTACAATATACAGTACACTGCTGTATAAGCATTTAAAATTATACTAAAAATGTTATAAATTGTGCAGAGGTGATATTAAAACAATATCAACGGTGGTTGACACATGCCCACTTCCATTATAGTATGCTCCTTGCTTAGTGACGAATTCATTTACCAACGTGGTCTTAGGAACAGAACTCCATCGTTAAGTGAGGTGAGGCTGTACTGTTGAGGCCTCAGGACAAACGACTTATGGGGGCTCTCTGCCGCTAAACCTCATTATCAAGGTATATATACTCATGTGCATGTGTGTAGTTACATTTTTACTTCAAATATTCCCTGTATCACATTAATCTTTCCTGTGCAAAATTCTGATGACTTATTTATGCTGAGTACTTTTCAACAGTGCTACGCCTTGGAAAAAGTCTTGAAACTCTACATGGAGCACTGCGCACTCGCCTTCTTCCAGACTTAGTCCTGCGAGTCACACTCACACTCTCTAGAATCTACCAGACCTTTTACCTACTAGTTGACCACATCATCTGGATTGGCCGAGTTGGGCTTTATGATATCAACAAGGCAAAATGGTCAGATTATGCCAATAAGTTTTGGGTGGGATCTATCATTCTAAATTTGATCAGGGATGTTTATGAAATTTTTCAGATTGCTCAAAAGCAGGTTCGTTGCCAAACTCCAGAGCCTTGCTTATACAAAACTTTTCCTATCATAAAAACTATGTATGATTGCATCCCAGCTATTAGACCAGTTGTAGCTTTTGCTGAGGGGCATAGAGATGTGTTTTGGGATAGTTTAAAGAATTTTTGTGATATATGGATTCCTTTAACTAGCCTCGGTCACACGAAACTGTCTCCTGGAATGGTAGGACTCTTGGGAAGTGTGTCTTCATTTGCTGGTCTGGTCGCTGTCTTAGACCCGTTATCAAAGTTAGTTCCTACGTAAAGCTGTGCATTGAAATTATAAGATTTAAGAATGGAATGAGGTGTTTTCATCATTTAACCCTTTCATTGTCGGTCCCATTGTATCATGGGTTTGAAGCCAGTGTTGGTCCCGTAGTATGACGCCATGAGCTCAGCTCACTCAGATAAGCTGTGAGCAGTAAATTTGGGCCTAGATATGAGAGAATGGGTCTATGTGGTAAGTGTGCACCATATAAAAAAAAAATCCTGCAGCACGCAGTGCATAATGAGAAAAAGAACTGCGACTGTGTTTTTGGTTTAAAACGACTTTGTGGTGTATTTTTGTATGTTTTTTATGGTTGTATTCTAGGTTTCTTGGTCTCATTTGATAGAATGAAAGATATATTACAGAAATAGAGATGATTTTGATTAGTTTCAGGACTGAAAGTAGCTTGAAATTGAGCTCAAATAATGGTAATGTTCGATTTTTGCCAATACGTGTCCAGCTGGCCAGTCTAATATACATTTACGAATGCACTGATGTTATTTATACAGTTATGTATAACAATAATGCAGTAGTCTGCATTATTGTAAATATATTTCACTTGCTTTTCATTTTGAATAAAAATTCAAAATAAAAAGCAAGTGTAATATAAGAGAGACCTGGAGACGTGACTAAAGAGCAGAGGAAATGTTTATTTAGTGCCAGGAATGTCTACATTGTTTATTCTGGACCCTGTTTCAAATTGGCAATTGTTGAATTTTGTGTGGAATTGTCCAAATTACCGATTTCTGATCACTTTATTGGGTAGTTGAAACAGGTAAATGGGCAGTTTCTTGTACTCATTCAATAAAATAAAGGAATATGTACTAGTGAAATACAGTGGACCCCTGATGTTTGTGATAATTATGTAAGTGTATTTTTGTAAGTGCTTTTGTAAGTGTATTTTTGGGGGTCTAAAAGGACTAGTCTGATTTACATTATTCCTTATGGGAATAAATTCGTTTGGTAATGGCACTTGAACAGCATTCTGGAACGAAAAAATCACGAAAACCGGGGGTCCACTAGCTATAAGTTTGGATGACTGGAACAATGGAATTGGCCAAAAATAGAGCGTAAAGTGGGAAAAATTGCTGATGCATAAATATTTCTGAGACTGCTAACTTTGCAAGAGCATGATTCCATAAGTTTTCCATCAGTTTTGTACTTTTGGTTTCATTACCTTCGGAAAAAGTTTCTCATCATTTCATAAGATAAAATAATATTTTATTTTTTAAATTCTTTGACCCTGGGAGCAAGTTTGTGAGCAGGGGTCACGACATTGAAAGAGTTAACCCTTTGAGGGTCGAGAGGCCCTCTCCCGAACTTGTTCTCAGGGTCGAAAAATTTTCAGAAAAAAAAAAAAATTATTTTTTCTTATGAAATGATAGAGAATCTTTTTTCCGATCATAACGCCACCAAAATTATGAAATTTGATGGAAAACTAGCGGAGTTATGCTCTTGCGAAGTTAGCAGTATCGATGACATTTATGCGTCGGCGATTTCGCCCACTTTGAGCCCTATTCCAATGTTTCAGTCTACTAAAATTATAGCTATTTCGCTAGAACTCCATTTCTTCTATCGATTGAGTACAAGAAACCGCCTATTTACCAATTGCAACTACCCAAAATAGTGGTCAGAAAATGGCAATTTGGCCAATTTCACACAAATTTCAAACGATGCCAATTTCAAAATAGGGTCCAGAATAAACAATGCAGACATTCCTGGCACTAAAATAACATCTTCTCTGTTCATTAGTCACGTCTCCAGGCCCCTTTTACATTACTTTTGCTTTCGATTTTGAATTTTTATTCACAAAAAAATAGAAGATTTACTGTTATGTATACAACTGCATCATTGTAGAAACGGTATACTAAATAATATCAGTGCACTTGTGCAAGAATATTAGACATGCCAGTTGATGTGTATTGGACGCATGGCATGATTTGTTTACTCTTGAACATCGACAAAAATTGAACATTTTCGCTACTTTGAGCTCCGTTTCAAGGTACTTGTCATCGTAAAACCAATCAAAATCATCACCATTTCTGTAGTATATCTTCTATTCTATCGAATGAGACCAAGAAAACCAGAATACAACCACAAATACCATACGAAAATACACCCGAAAGTCGCTGTTTTAAACCAAAAAAACGGTCAGTTTTTTTTTCTCATTATGCACTGCGTGCTTCAGGATTTTTTTATACTGTGCACACTGACCACGCAGACCCATTCTTTCATATGTAGGCCTGCCAGCTTTCTTCCACCAGATTTGAAGGCACTAGAATTTAGGCGTACAAGTACGTGACCGACCCTGGCTGCAATGACGTACTAGTACGGGACCGACCCTCAAAGGGTTAAATATGGATGCATCATCTGAGTTGAATGATAATATGCTTGTCAAACAATCCCATTGTTTTTATTAGATTTTTTCCCAAGTCATATTTTATGAGTTAATATTCATGTAAATGAACTGGAATGTATTTTTTTTCTTTGGACCTAAACTACCTTAACAGGCTAGCCTAACCTTGTTAGAGTTTACATACTATAATAACATATAGCTTAACTGTACCTAATATATGTGGTCATTCTAACTTCAGTTAATACTATTGCCCATTGAAGAAATATGTGTGTAAATTCTGATAATTTTTTTAGTATAAAATAAATAATGTAAGTGCGGCTTATTTGTCAATGACTTTTGTAAAATAAGTCGGTAAGTTTTTGGTTAGTGTTATCTCATGTAGCTACCAAGGATACATTAGGAAATGATTGTGCTGAAAAACTTACTATACCCTAGCTTAGCAACTGTTTTTGTCCACTCTTGGTGCAAAGAAGAGAATGCATGTAACCCCAGGCTAGCACAGTTAGTATGGTGTCAGCTGTTGGGGAGACTATGGGCTACACAGCCGTTGTTATATGGTAAGACAGTTAGACTTCCGTGTTTTGTCTTGGTATCAGTGTCTTAAGGTTTCACCTTGTCCAACATTAGTTCCAAAAAGACTTGCAGTAGTGTGAAGAGTAATAGTCAAGGAATCACACTAACCACCAATGTGAATATTTTATATGGTATGGTGAGGCTGCCAAGAAAATAGGTAAAATTGCTAGTCTATACCATCTTAAAATAAGTAAGAAATTTAAAGAAACTAGTGCATGCAAAACCTGCCTCTACTGCTAGACTTACCTACATTCACAGTAAGCTCTTGGAGGATACAGCAGTTCTTTGTTTGGAGTGACCTCCAGTCTCATGTTGACTATTCAGAAGGTCATGTGTTAGAGGACTTAAGTAAGGAAAATTTTTTTTATTCATCAGAAGAAATAGGACAATTTTTCTTGAAGCTTATCTTTGATCTGTTGGTCATTTGACCTATGCCTTCTGTTAGCTTTGTTGTCTACTCCATATAAAACTAAATTACATTCCACTATAAGAAGTATACTATAAAAAAAGGTAATACAGGTGAGGTAGCAGTGTGTTCAATAATTTCAGTGTTAGTGACGAGTTTGAAAAATTTAAAATGCATAGCAACATTCACAATCATTCATAGTGATGAGTGTGGGTGCTGATACAGAAACATGTATTGATCGCTAGCACACTCAGCTCACACACTGAAGTCCAGAGGATCGATCCCCTGGTACAGCTCAAAAACAGTAGGACACGTTTCCATAAGACACCTGTCCCTGTTCACCCATTAGTAAAATGGGTATTTGGGTGTTAGTTGATTGATGTGGGTCGCATCCTGGGACAAAATTGACGTAATTTGCCCAAAATGCTCTGCATAACAAGGGGCTTTCTATATAGTAGGTCATTGATGTCAGCTAGGCTTGTATACCATGTACATGTACAGTACTTGTAGAAATAGATATTATTACAGTATTATATTTACATCCATCAGTCAGTCACTCTCAGGTAAGAGCCTTGAAGGGGTGGGAGGGAGTGGGGATACTGGAGGAAAGTGTGGGGGGAGGGAGAAGAAGGACTAGAGAAGGGAAAGAGCTTGGGCTAGACCCAGCCGCGGGACATCGTGTTGGCACATTCCAGGGCTTGGTCCTTTCTTTTGTTCGTAAGGTCTTTGCAGTTCAAGTTGTGGTCAGGGTTTGCTGACTGCTTGACCTGTGCTATGGCATGGTCATGGAGGAGGAGGTAGGGATCTGGGTTGGGGTGAGGTAGTGGTTAAAAGCTAACGTCTTTAAAGGCTCACCCTTGCAGAGGGCAGGGCAAGAAGTTTTGGTTGGGAAAGTAAATATAGAGAGGAGGTGCAGAGTTCGTAAAAGGTTTAGAGGGTTGTGGGGCTGTTTGATAGACTGCCTCTTGCAACAACTTCTTCCAGCTTATTTTTATGGTACTCATTAACTTTAATGAACTCCTTGACATTAATCATGTAGCCTTGCAGTAGTGTAGCTTTCTCAGCACTTGCTTTCATATTGTATCATCAGTTATACGCAAAATGCGGCAGAAAGTGAATGTGATTTAGCAGGTCTTGAAGGCAGCACTTGCCTCTTTTGTCCAAAGGCTTCAGAAGAGAGGTCATGTTTGGAGGTAGGAATGCTACCTTGATTTTAAGGTGTGCATTCTTGTGAGTGAGAGCATCTGGCTTCAAGATGTCTTCTTTGCATGGACAAAACAGTTTGGAAACCAGTTCTTGAAGATGGTTTTGTTGACCCAGCCTTCTTACCTATACAGTGGACCCTCGGTTTTCGTACACCTCCAAACTCGAACAATTATGTAAGTGTACTTTTGGGGGGTCTGAAATGACTAATCTAATTTACATTTGTCCTTATGGGAATTTTCAACGAAAACCGAGGGTCCACTGTAGTTTGTATTCCAAAATATTGGTAACTGCTTGTTATTTTTCCTCCTAAGCATTGACATGTTGAGGGAATAGTAGATTATAATTGGATTAATCAGTCTATCGAGGCACTCGCACAGACAAGGGTCAACTCGTCTTTGGCTGCCTCGAAACCAAAAACAAATTATTTATTTCTTGTTGACATTAAGACTAGTCAAGGCTTATGTTTTCCTTCTTCTATGATCTAGATTTTTTGTATTCACAGAAATGTTCTAAACCTGTTACCTGGAGAGGGTTTCGGGGGTCAACGCCCCCGTGGCTCGGTCTGAGACCAGGCCTCGTGGTGGATCAGGGTCTGATCAACCACAGCCCGGCTGATCAGGTAGACTTTAGGTTTCTGTCCAGCGTTTTCTTGAAGACAGACAGGGGTCGGTCTATTGGTAATCCCCCTTATGTATGCTGGGAGGGAGTTGAACAGTCTTGGGCCCCTGACACTTATTGTGTTGTCTCTTAGTGTACTTGTGGCATCCCTGCATTTCATTGGGGAATGTTGCATCTCCTGCCGAGTCTTTTGGTTTCGTAGGGAGTGATTTTCATGTGTAGGTTTGGTAATAATCCCTCTAGGATTTTCCAAGTGTATATTAGTACGTATGTATCTTTCTCACCTGCATTCCATATGGGTCATTCAGTACCGAATGATCTGAAGTTGGAACTTTTGCACTTGCCACGTGCAAATTCTCACTCCCATCATTTGAAAACCGTGTAGTCTGTCTCTTATATTCTTGAATCAACTCTTACTTGAGCTAAAAGCATGACTACTGTTCTCACTACTGGATCGTGCAAGCTGTAATACAAAATCATTGATTTTACATGTACAGTGGACCACAGGTTAACGAAAAAATTTCATCCCAGAAGCCTGCTCAAGTGCCATTACCGAACGAATTTACTTCCTTAAGAAATAATGTCACGTAGGTTAGTCTATTTCAGACCCCCAAAAATACTTATAAGCACTTATAATATTATACTTAAATAATTGTACGATTTCCGGGGGTCCACTGTAATATAATTGGCCACTAAAGGTAACTTCCTCTTTTAAGCATTATCTTTTGTTGACAAATGGTTTTGAAAACGTTTCTTCAATAAAGATTCCCAAATGTTGCTTTAGTGTCTTAATCTTCAAGCATTATCTTGATCCCCACATTCAGGCATATTTTCATCTATAATATGCTTATGTCTTAAACAGTTATAACCTTCTTAGAGGATTGCTGTTTGCGTCACAAGCTATTAATTAATACCGCCTCACCATGAGACATTTTTGCTTCACTTTATCATGCTCAAGAACCACAATATAGGGTCCTGCTTTAGTAATATGCAAATAATATCATGTTAGCAAATGCAGGGTGGAGAAATATGTTGGCAACTTTGAACCAAAATACTGTACAGAAGGGCCCCACATATAACGCACCCTCTTTCCAGTGTTCCACATTCTTGTTGGCTTTCAATTTAGCCATTATTCATTATGTTCGGTGCATTTACTGCTTTTGTACAACAGTTGCTTAATGGAAGGGAGACCAGCAATATACTTTAAGGTAAGTATTGTGTATTTTATTTTTTTTAGCTAGCTGTATTGAGCACTTTATAAATGATGTCTAAGTTTAAAGATAAATCTTGATGGGATGCCTTAGTCTTGAATAAAGACATTAAAATTGCTGTTGATGACTAGAACAATTTGTCAAAAATTAATGTAGAAAAAATGGAAGATATTAGCTAAGAGAACAGGTTTAAGATATTGTAATCTTACCCCAGTACTGTGTAACGAGGTATACTCTCACAGGTTTTGCACTTTGTAACGTAGTACATATATTCATGGAGGTGGGAGGGTAAAGCATTTAACCCATAGGGGACATACAGCACCAGAGGCATGGAAGGCAATCAGGTTCAATCCAAGTAACTGAATGATAAGTCTAATTTCTTGGATTGAGGGACCCTTACCTGAATCAAAAAATGTCAGAGTGGATTGATCAAAGAACTAATAATAATACTTATATAATTGTTCGAGTTGGGAGCAGTATGAAACTCGGGGTACCACTTTATCTTATTTTTCTTGGATCAGACTCATTATCTTCTATTCTCTGGTTTAGCACTTCTGATTATAATAATAATATCTTCCATTCTTACCCCTCATCAAAAGTGCCTTTATGTTGGTTAGGGGCTCTTGTTCCAAGGCATTGGACCTATCCTCTGGATTGAATCCAATTGCCCTATGGGATTCATTGCTTCCCTGCAAAGGTAGTAAGAATTCCCATTCTCAAAGGATTGTATGACTCCTTATGGTTTTAGCACTTAGTGATAATATATATTACCTGCAGGGTTTTGCCCCCACACCTCTATGAATGAAAGGCATTTTAATGTAACAAAAAATATTGCAAGATAAGAGCTCCTGGTCAACTTTAGCAGTGTCAATCCATGCTGTATGAAGGATCAAAATAAACATTTTTCTGTATAAACTTTTTACTGTAACAATTACATTTATTGCTGCGGGTGATCATTCAAGCTTTAGACCACAGATCGACCATTTACCCAAACTACCTATGTACCGTATACCAGCAGAGATGATGTTTTATTTGTTGAACACTGACAAGCCCTCAACAGATATAAATAACAAAAGCATATCCCTGAACAAGGTGTAGTTCACAACCTAGATGGATCATCTACATTACCACTGGAACACTGAATAAGATCATAGAGAAAATTGTTATTCAAATTAATTTTGCAACCCTGGGCTGAAGACTACAGAAATGAACCAGACCACAGCACTATGTGATATGTAACTTGCCAATTTTTTTTTCGGTGAAATGTGGTGGAAATCATGAAAGTAGCCTTCCCCAACCCTCCTGTACAAAAATCTAGGGATACTATTTACCTTGTAGCTGATTTGAAGTGCAGTACTGCATTTCCTTTTAAATTATAATGCAATAACTATTGTGCTCATTATACATTAGCAAGCTGCATCTCATGACCTTTTAATTTTGGCACTAATACACTTCAAGCACTGCTATGAAGATAAGAAATATATAACCAATTACACCCCTATATATATATATAATCATCCAACAAAGTATAATAGTTCAACAATGCCCTGTGGAAGAATCATGTAATATGCATTAGTGGGAGAATATACATTTTTTTGTTCATATTCATATATGAAAATATGTGTGTCAAGTACCGTATGTGATAAGTTTACAATAATCACCTGATTAAACCAAAGCAAAATGAGCACTATATTTATAGTCTTATTAATATATAATGCACATGTAACTAAGAAAAATTAAGTAGCAAATTATTTACTGTACAAACAGATATATTACATAATTTACTTTTGAGATTTAACATTAATTATGTGCATTCATACACTTTCCTGTTTTGTTAGCCATTAATTGGTTATGCAAGCACATACAAATAATTTTCTCTACCCACTTAAAAAAAAAATTGAATTTGGTAACATGCTTTAAGATTATAATTTTTTATTCTGCTTAATGTAGCTTAATGAAATTTAGGTATTCATAAGTGCAACAACGTTGAACATTGAAACTGACCAAATTGATCTGTCACTAAATGCCTGTATACTGTATGCAACTCATTCTATAATAGTCTAGTAACAATCCCTTTCATTTGCATTTCTCCAACTACTAAATATAAATTTCATATAACAAAGCAAGTGCCAGGTGATATACAAATGGGCTTTGGTACATGTAATACATGTTCATATTTATAAGTACAGAATTGTACAGTACAGGTACAAATATAAAAATATCATTTGTATGAATGTAACAAATAGCAAAATTTCGAACACTAATGTTATATATGTAGAATTCTTTTATGCAATTTAATAACATGTTTCTACCAATTAATTTTTTACTATTTGTTCAGTCGTGCGAGTACTAGCGAGTTTTCTGCACGAAGATACCCAGTGTCTGAAATTCAATTTTCTGAAGTTTGATCTTGCAAAGAATTAAAGTAGTGATAAATGATGGATTTACTGTTTACATGAATATAATAGTAATGCTGAAAATTTACTTTATACATTAATTTTATTTCAAAATTTTTTTCTGGCCTTTATACACTTAGCAAACACACAAGTCCTACAACTCAACCATTATTATATGTTAAGTAAAAGGACACAAATGCAACTAATGTGACATTTTATTGTGGCAACATTTCACTCTCCAGGAGCTTTGTCAAGCCTTTAAAAACAATACATGGACACAGAGGGTATATATAGGCTTAGAGTGAGGTGTAATACTAGTAGTAGTAATACAATAAGGCAGAACAATTAACTTGCACATGAGTAAAAGGTTATAAAAGCTATTACTTGGGTAGCATAAAAATAGTTTAGACAAATATTTCTGTAGGTGGTTGGATTTGAGAAGGTCTGTTTCAGTGTTCCTCTTCTGTTATGTTCTAGTGTAGTATGTATTAGCAGCAGAGACTATGTGATGGCAGGGTTTACTGTTTTGAGGAGAATTTTTGCTAATTCTTCAGAGATGATGAAGCTGCCTTTATTTTGCTTGATTGTGTTAGAAACAGCAATTAATGATGATTCAAGGCACTTATGTCTGCGGAAATTAGACTATCGGATCACTAGTCGGGCGTCGTTGAATTTCATGAGGTGAATGGTGGAATTCCAGTGTTGTATGCAGGCGTTGTTCAAGTTATCATTCCTACATGCATTAATGTGTTGATTGAGGTGTGTTTCGAGGTTCCTTGCTGTTTCACTTGTAGGTGAAACAGCAAGGAACCTCGAAACACGCCTCAATGAACACATTAATGCATATAGGAATGATAACTTGAACAATGCCTGAGTATAACACCGGAATTCCACCAATCACCTCATGAAATTCAAAGACTAGTTATCAGAGTCTAATTTCTGCAGACATAAGTGCCTTGAATCATCATTAATCGCTGTTTCTAACACAAACAAAATAAAGGCAGCTTCATCATCTCTGAAGTATTAGCAAAAATCCTACTCAAAACAGTAAACCCTACCATCACATAGTCTCTGCTGCTAATACATACTACACTAGAACATAACAGAAGAGGAACACTGAAACAGACCTTCTCAAATCCAACCACCTACAGAAATATTTGTCTAAACTATTTTTATGCTACCCAAGTAATAGCTTTTATAACCTTTTACTCGTGTGCAAGTTAATTGTTCTGCCTTATTGTATTACTACTACTACACCTCGCTCTAAGCCTATATATACCCTTTGTGTCCATGTATTGTTAGTAACGGCTTGACAAAGCTCCTGGAGAGCAAAACGTTGCCACAATAAAATGTCACATTAGTGTCCTTTTACTTAACATATTGTCGGTAATTCTACCAATATTAATACATTATTATATGTTTACCAGACAGTAAATGAGTAATGCGTGTGCAACAGTTTGGTATTTTATTGTTGAAATGTTTCGCCTACGCGGTAGTCTTCAACAGTCAAATACAAAGGAGAATGTAGACAGCCTACAATACTCCTCTGTATTTGACTGAAGAAGCCTACCATGTAGGCAAAATGTTTCAACAATAAAGATACCAAACTATTGCACACGTCTTACTCATCATTTTGTTGGTATTTTACACCATTTTCAACATACAGACAGTTAATGTTGTAGTATTATATTCAAAACTTGTGCTGAACCTGAAAGGGTCATACAGTAATAAGCAGGAATAAATAAATAAATTATATATATTACACATACATGCATGCCCTTGGAATCAAGGAAAATTTTACTTCATATTGTAACAGTGCTGTATGAACCATGTGGGTTTAGCTCCTAATTTTAATATATACTGTACTATAATGATAGCTTGTAAATAACAATGCTAATTTTTTTTAAATAAAAATGGAGTATGCTAAAAAATAAATTACAAAAACATGCAGTAGTTAAAAATGATACAAATAAAATGGTCTTGAAAATGTAAATCACTCTATAAATAATAAATGTAAAAAATCTGTTTAAAGGTTAATTTTCCCTTTTATCAAATGTGAAATTCTAGTTTTTTTTTTTACCTTTGCCTGGTGTTATTAATGGGTAAGCAGTAAACTGATAGAAGTCATATAGAGCCTGGGAAATGAGAGGTTATCAGATTTGGTCTGAGGGAGAGTAGCTCCAATTCCTTGAAGGAAATGTTCTTCCTGATATTATTCATCAGATTATAACTGTCCTACATGACTCACTAAACACGTTTATAATTTAGTATACATTATCACAATATGTAGCACTCAAGAACCACACGCGCAGCATTGGTAATAAAAAAAAAATAGTATGCTATTCATGTCCTCACTACCCAAAGAAAGAATGTTTGGTAGGTTATCATTCACATGTCAAAATATATCAATGTGTGTAAAAATTGACATTATAGTACTCTGTTACCAAGTACAAGAATCACATCCTTGATGCTGGTAAGGGGCTCTTCATATAAGGAATTGGATCTGTGCTCCAATTCCCTGAATTGAGTCTGAATACCTTTCATTCCTTCCCCCAAACAGGTGCTGTATAATCCCTATGGGTTTAGCACTCCATGATTATAATAATAACAAGGATCAGTTTCTACTTTTTCTCCTTAAACTAATAGTGTGGGAGCAGATGGGTGATTGTGCTCTGATCATAACAATAAGAGAATTCTGTAGCCACTGAACTTGGTCCGTGGTTTCTGAATCAACTGACCCAGAGGATTTTGTCCTGTGTTTATAAAATTCATTAAATCAAAGGTTTACTGTATTTTTTAAGTGTACAGCTTAAAATTAATGAACCTTGATGGTAGTCTGACCTTATTTTTTGTTTACAGGTGTATACTAAACAGCAATTTAGCCCCTAAAGTAAGGTAATACAGTATTCAATTCTCTAAACATTCAGTGCAGAACAATCTCCTTATCTTTCAATGTTACACATCTGATAAAAATACCAGTAACTTAACGCAAAGAACTTTATATGGTCTTGCATTACCTAAATGTATGAAAAAATTAACCTCACTGGACGAGTTTAAAAAAGTTCATATAAAAGACGACCAGACTAGAACAAAAAAAAATGCCATTTCATAAAAAAATGTAAAGAAATTAAATATTTTACAAAACAGTTCTTACACTGATTAATTTGAATAAACATGCTTCCTGCAAGCTTTGAAATACAGATGATCGGATTCTTTTGTTATTACATAAAACACCCAGTGACAATGATCCAGAGGTTGCAATGCCAGGTGATAAACTATCAATTAATATTCAATACCCGTTAAGATGAAGTTCTTTAATTCATTCAATATCAAACATCGCCACAGATAGTTCCTCTGGCTATATTTACACTATAACAACTTTAGTTTTCCTGAAATGACTTATCTTTCATTTCCCCTCATCAATAATCACTATTAAATACAGTGGACAATCATAATTTGCGTGGATTACGTTCCTCAAAATTGCGCTACTATGGACTGAACAAAAAAAAAATATGGTAAAAAGAGTTGCAATTCTTCAGACCTCTGAGAGAGCTATAAAAAAAAAAAAAAAAGTCACAAAATAGTTTTTTCTTACCTAGCATTGTCAACAATGATCCTCTGTGAAATGACTGAACTCTTAGTGAGATTCCGACAGTTGTTGTTGTTCAGGATGCTTAACACGTTTAAGAGTGGAGAGGGTGGCTGTGGACCTATTCTTCATTCTTTTCACTGTAATACTGAGGATTACTCATTGCACAAGCCCTTTCCCTCATTGTCTCAAACTAACCGAATTATTGATTCTCTAATGCCATCTCTATATGTGCACCACCCTTCAGCATCTTGATTACTTTGTTTTTTGTAACAGATATAGTTTCATGCTTATTCACCAGTATCACCTGCACTTCATTTGGAAGTCATGATGAATATCCACAGATGAGATGGGGAAATGAAGTGAAGAAAAAACCAAGTGATGTGGACTGAGTTAAAATTGTATGGTACACAGACCTGCATGGAAGGCTGGTTTGTTTATGACCCACCATCCTCCCTTGCAGTGCTAAGACAATGAAATTCTTAATGCATATTTTGGAGGTCTCAGGCCTGCCTACTGTGGTGCTCTTTAACTAAAATGCATGCCACCAATGGAAATGAATTCTGTCCCGGCAGTTTTTAACAGAAATGCTCATCACCATTGAAAAAGAATTCTGACCCCAAGCACCTTACTGGAAACAGGTGCACTTCTATTGAAAATGAAATCCTATATTTAAATCTCATAAAACTGAAAATTATAATGATGCGACTTAAGGTTTTCTACTGTATTTGACATCTGAAGGTGATCATCATTACCTGAAATGATATCGAGAAATATTCTGCACGTACCACTGTTGAGCAGAAAAAGCTCAACTGAAACAATAAAATGATAAAGAGAAAATATTTGAAAATACAGATAATAAATAAAAGGTATGTACAGTAATTTGAACATTTACCATGTTGGAGTATGAAACAATAAAAGTGTATACAATATCACTTATGGTAAAGAGTCATGATTCACATTAGGTAATTTGTTGGTTCAATAACAAATCTTAATAATACAAGTTATTAAAATAGTTGTGAAATCTTCAAATTGTAAATGTTACATAAAACACATTCTTTAAAAAAAAAAAAAAAAAAAAAAATTGGAACGTGTATGTATTTCCAGCAAATAATTTGGCAACAAGTCATATGAAATTTAATATGTACTGAATCAATAAATTATTATACTTTCAAAGATTGAACCTTAGCCTCCACATTTTTACTGATGGTCACTATTCAATATCATGTCACATAAATAATATTTAATACAATTTAACCAGAATCAGTCCATTTTTAAGTATTAAACATTTTTTTCTTGGTATTCTCAAAGTTATAAACCTTCACCAAATAGAACACAGCAGTTCACCTTTGCCACCTGAAAGTATACACATATGTAATGAACTAAAAATAAAGTAACCTTTCGTTTAGAATAACCTTTAAAACAAAGCTAACAGCAAAAGAAACATGCACTTAATGAGAAAAAACTTTGTTCCCCTTATTACTGTTGAATATTAAAGCAGTTCTTTCTCTACAATATTAAGAAAAAGATACAAAGCATGTACTGTATATGCTGTACCTATTATTCACCAAATATTATATGTTAACCTGGCCAATAAAAACTTCCCTTTGCTGCATTATACAATGGTTATAATGACCTAGCGATAAGATCAGTTCAGCTACTTCTACGGTACTTGATATACTATTTGAAAATTTTAAATAAATAGTGTGTGTATAATTATATATATATTATTAGGCTAGTTACCCCTTTTCCTGTATAAATTACTAAATTTAAAAAGAAAATCTTAAGTTTTTTCTTTTTAGGTCACCCTGCCTCAGTGGGATACAGCCGGTTTGTTGAGGAAAAAAGTATACGTATATTACATTATATATAATTATAGTGAGAGAGAGACATGAGAATAAATAAGTATATAAGATATAATATAGGGCACAATAAGAACAATTTATTAGACAGTGCATTAGTAGACAAAAGATTAACAGGTAGGTTTCTCGATGAATGTGTTTTAAGAGGAGCGACAGATATGTCCATCATTATTTAACAGTAGCTACAGTAAGAATAAGGGGTTAGATGGAGTGCAAGGAGACTAGCATCAGTGGGTAAGAGAGAAGTGAAAACAAACAGGGAGACAGTTTTGGAAACATATATGCACTATTGGGAAAAAGGTGGGATAGAGAAAATGAAGGAATGAAGTATGAGGTAAATTTAAGAAAATGTAACTAGTGTGCAGCAGTTTGTGGGTATAGGAGGAGGGGTATAGGTGGGAAGAGCAGCAATTGGCAGAACGAGATAGAGTAATAAAAGAAAAAAACGGCAAATGATTAGTTTTTACAAAGTAAAAATGACACACTGGAGGCAGAGTACACGGAAAGGAAGAAAGGGGTTAAGAACAGTAAGGGAGTGCAAATTAGAGTCAATGAGAGAATAAGTCTTATCAGCAAATTGATGAGAATAAGCTACTGTTCTGGAGAGAGATCAACAAGAAAGCCTGGAGAGCAAGTAGACTTAGCAGTTACAAACAAGAGGAAAAATGTTACATGGAGAGATTGAGGTACTGGAAGAACAGAAGATATTTTGACTAGTTGTTGAATGTTAGTGAAAAAGGGGAGGGGATGTGAGAGGCAGTGGTTAAAGATGGGGGTTAAGACAGATGTTAAATGTTGATGTGATGGCCATGCTTGTTTAATATATGCATTAAAGAG
This sequence comes from Cherax destructor, assembly GCA_009830355.1. Classification (NCBI taxonomy): domain Eukaryota; kingdom Metazoa; phylum Arthropoda; class Malacostraca; order Decapoda; family Parastacidae; genus Cherax; species Cherax destructor. The sequence goes on along the minus strand of WNWK01000562.1, from coordinate 44,292 downwards.
AAGGTACCAAAGGATTGGCAGAGGTCGTGCATCGTTTCCATGTACTAAGGGAAAAGGGGATGAAAGAATGTAAGAATTATAAGTGATAAGCCTTCTGTATATATCAGGTAATAAACCTTCTGAATATATCAGGTAATATTTACAGCAGAATTATTATTGAAAGGGTTAGAGGTAAAATCAAAGTAGAATTGCAGAGGAGCGGGGAGGATTTAGACAAGGTACGGGATGTGTAGCCCAACTGTTTATATTGAAGCATATAAGTGTGCAGTCCTTAGATAAGGGTAAAGAGCTGCTTGTTGCATTCATGAATTTAGAAAAGGCATTATAAGATTGATAGGGGTACCATGTAGTAAATGTTGCAAATACTATATGGAATAGAGGTAGATTAAAACAATTAAGACTCTTTATGCAGTGAGGCACAGATTAGGGTATGTAGGAGGGAGGACCATTTCACAGTGAAAGTAGGACTTGCGGATGTGTGATGTCACCTTGGGTAACATGTTTATTGATGGGGTTGTGAAAGAAGTGAATGCTTAAGTGTTGGGAAGGGGTGCAGGATTAAAAGATGTTGGGTCTGATGCAAGTTGGAATTATCTCAGTTGCACTTCACTGATGAAAAATTCTAAAGACAAGTTACGAAGGTTCGTGGACAAATTTGGGAAGGTACGTAAAGAAGGAAATTAAAAGTAAATGTAGAAAAGAGCAAGGTGATGAAAGGAGTAACAAAAAAGTCCAGGCAATGAGAGGTGAATATCAAATTTGAAGGAGTATGGAGAAAGTGGATCTAGGAGTGGACATGTTCGTAGATGGGTCTGTGAAAGAGAAAGTGAACAATAGGATAGAGAGGGAGAAGGGGTGAAAGAAGTCTATCTATGAAGGCAAAATAGGGAACATACCAGAGTATAGTAGTACCACCACTTTTATATGGGTGTGAAGCATGGGCTTTGAATGTTGCCTCAAAGAAGAGGCTAGAAGACACAGAGATGTTACATTTGAGAGCAATGTGTGGAGTGACACTCATGCAGATAATTCAGAGCACAAATTAAAAGACTGTGGGATGACCAAAAGTATAATTCAGGGGATGAGGTGGTGGTGTTGAGGTGGTTTAGGCATGTAGAGATGGAGAAGGATAGGATGACAAACAAAGAGTGTATAAATCTGGGGTGGAAGGTAGGAGGAAAGAGGTCATTCCTGGAACAATTGGAGGGAGGAGGTACAAGAGACTGAGTTTTAGGGGCTTGAGCATCCAGCAAACTTGGTGTGAAGTGTTTGGCGTGTGAGCAGGATAACTTATGAAGGGATTCCAGTTAGCCAGACTCTAGTCTTGGATGTGTTAAGGGCAGTGCCTACACTGGGGTGGGGATGTTCCAACTGGAGGGTAATCTGAGTATGATGTTAGCACACTTCTGGTTAAATAGGGGTTGAATAAATATTAATTAATGTGTTTTCTTTAGGTCACTATGCCTTGGCGGGAGATGGCCCTCGAGTTTAAAAAAATATATACACATAACTCAACAGGTATCTCCCACCAAGGCAGGGTAACCCAAAGCATAAAACACACTCACCAACATTCGTTCAAATGCCATCTTTCCAGAAGTGTGCTGACATCACAAGGAAATTACCCTCCAATCGCAACATCCCCACCCCTCCTTCAAAGTGCAAGTGCTGCCTTTCCCACTTGCAGTATGTTCTTTAAAAACCACTTGTTTCCAAGCACTCTTAGCTAACACCTTCACGCAAGCCTGGTGGATGCTCAAGCCCCTAAAATTCAAAGCCTCTTTTACCTTCCCCTCCCGCCAACTGTTCCTGTGTATAAACACTACGCATTACATATACGCAAACACACACATTAGTTGCATGTACATTTAAGACTCAATGAGCTGTGCTTGTGTGCCGAGTTCCAGTCCCTGTGTATAAGTGTGTATAAAAATACACATTCACACAAAATAAGCTCCAGTTTCAGGATAATTTAAAGTTCATTATGAAAGAAAATAATATATGTGAGTTTCATCAACACCATCTTTCACTACCTAGACTAGACATTTGGACGGTCAGTGACAGCAATCCACCTGTCACACCAAAAACTTTGAACAAAAGGAGGCTAAATCATCAGCAAATCAAAAAGAAAAGCATTGCCTCTTATTTACTCTATACTTAATAATGTCATATCTGACATTTTGGGCCTCTTAGTAGTCCATTCAAAAGCTTCTTCAACAATTTCATAACTACATGTTGATCACGTAAGAAAATATAAAAATGAAAATTATAACGTATAAGTAGTATTCATAAGAGTGATTGGTGAGTCAATGGACCCATACAGTAAACCTGTAAAGGAGTTAAATGAGACCTGCCACTCAGTAGCATATTAATAAGTCCGCATATCTCTACATTGTTCTGTACACTGTCTTTCAAACATACATTATAAAAATGCAAATGCACAATTACACTTTGTAAACAGCTAAACCAAACCTAGGAGTGTCAACAGGGTAAGATATAGCCAAGCAACCACACATTTAAAAAAAAAAATTTTTTTTTTAAATTTCATAACATTATCCACTTAATATCATCCTCTGTTAGAAAATAGTATTAACAGTTAAGTGGAAATTCTATAGCTGAATTGTTTTTATTATTTGGATAGCAGAAATCTATATTATTTATATATATTCTGCAATTATCAAGACTGATTTTAATTTGAAATGCCCATTGCAAAGAATGATATGGACAGTCTGTTAAGAAGTTTTCCTCTTTACAGAAATTTAACAAATGTATAATGACTAAGACAACTGCAGTAAATGACATTCACAGGTGAAAACACATAATTATGCTTTTTATCATTACAAAGTTGGCTGATAAACAGGTACTGTTCAGCAGATTATATCATACACTCCCTTCAAGGGAGGTGCCTGGATGCTGATGAAAGGTTGTAGATACAGTGACCTTTCGATATTTCATTCAGAATGCTGTTAAAGTGCATTACAAACGAATTTATCTCCTTAGAAATGTTGTAAAATAGACTAGTCTTCATTACACTTACAAGCTTTAAAATAAACTTACATAAGGGTGGTTTGGGACCATTAAAGGTACATACAAGGTTGGATTATCCTCCTCTTCCTCAGATCAAACCCAATTTCCTGTTATTTCTAAAGCGCTGATTTAGCACTTCTCCATGATTAAATAATATATCAATCAATCAGTCAAATCAGTAACCTAAAATATAAATACTAAGAGCTTGAAAGAACTAGTTTATAACACCACACCAGATTGTCAAGAACACAACATACACAAGATAACAATCAAATTTGGTAAAAAAATCTATACTAAATCTAAGCATATTTTAAAGCCAAGATATGATCTTAATATGAACTGCCTTGTAGCATAATATCAAGCATAAATAATCACCACCACCTCATATACGTATAAACAAATACTAATCAATTTAAATCCAGTCATGGTATGTACTAATGTAGTGTAATTTGCTAACTCCAAAAAACACCCTAATGGCAAAATTTACCCAAACACTTCAAAAGTGCCATAATTAAAAAAAAAAAAAAAAGGACAAAATGGTGTTTCTTCTAGAAGCAAAACCATCGTGACAAAAAAATCAACTGGCTATGACAACTTGATAGGGTATCAGTCAATTTTAAATGTCAGTACGTGCTGCAATGAATACAAAATTTAAATGGTATCACATAAAAAAGCCAGATATTCTTAATCAAATTCAAATCACTGTATGCTACACAAGACAATCACATTTAATTTACTGAATATCAGAAGACCCTCATATAAGACAGCTGTCAGAAATAATGACTGACACCTTGCATTGTAAATGATGTTGCTTGTTGGTTTATAAATATTTGTACTCAAATCCTAAATAAAAACTTAAGTTACTAAATAAACTCGCTTAGCAAGACCTCGGGTAAGATAGTGTGACACAGTATACCATCTATCCTGCCAGAGAACATGGACAAGGCTGATACACCACTAGTGACTATGTATTATAAATTTAATATATAATCTTACCTTTGAAGGCTCTGGAGAATTTTCCTATCCTTGTATCCTGACCCTGGGTCAGGTAGCAAGGAAGAATACTGTCCTACCTCAATTTTTTTATTTCTTTTCCTATAGATGCATAAGTGTTTGGAGATGGTTATGTACTGTAGTTCATGAATAGTAGACATGTGGGTCATCTGGCTTATTAACTTATGCATTTCACTATACGTACTATTTTCTCATTTATAACAGAGACAAGGAATCATTTTATTCTCTTGCTTGTTGATAAAGAAGTGTTTGGAGACGGTTAAGTGACTACTGAGAGGCAGATGGATGCGAGACGTCTATTTAGGTTTTATCAGCCATGGTGTCCCACATAAATTCGTGCCATAATTTCTCAAATGAGTTATCACAGAAACGTGCTACATAATTGCGTCTTTTATTTGGGTCAACTGTACTATAAAAAGCCAGGTATTAAAAACAATCAGTAAATTGTCGAATGTAGGGTTTCAGATCCTCTTACATAATTTTACATGTAAATGCAATGTTCTGGTTGTTAATATAAATTGTGAAGAATGTCAAGTATAACAAAAATATTAATTTTTACTGCACAGGAACTAAAAAAAGTACATGTTACTTGAAACACAAAAATATATTCATCTCAATTTAAGATTATCCCATCTTCAATAAGATTTCAAATTTTCTCATATCTTTAAACAAGTCACGTAAGTCATTTCCCACTCAATTAGAGATTGTCTTAATATGTACTTTAACTATTTAGCATTGTTATTCAAGCCTGCACTGCAATGTTTCTAACACATGTACAATGACAAACTATTCCTAAATAACTGTGACCTAGAAGCAAACTGAATATAAGTTACATGTTTAAATAATTTTTGGTAAGCACTATTATTTAGATTTCATTTACAGAAAACTGGCAAAAAATTCTTTAAAAAAAATTTAAATTCAGGGATTCTATTGCTTCACTATATATTTTTAAACTGTGTTATAATGAAGTTCTCTATTATTCTTATTCAATTACAAAACCATATGCTAGTTCCCAACTGATGACAACTGAACTTTCAACAGTGATAATCAGCAACTACACTAACACTTTAAAATAAATTTCACTTTATCCAATGACTTTTTAATAGCTGATATTCTGAAATATTGTTTAGATCAGTCATCATCACTGGAGGAAAATTCCTTGAATTGTACACTCTTGAGACTGACAGTGAGATCTCTCATGAAATTTAATAGCAATATCAAAACAGTTAACAGTCATATAACTAAGTAAAAAAATTATACACAAGAGGTAACATCACCAGGAAAATTTGTTCACACCTTATGTTGCATCCCTAACATATCACCCCTGCCACTAGCCTTTCTTTGGCACAATGAAAAGTCAGGTACTATATCAATTTCTCTGAGCTGAGCCATGTTAATTTCACTTTGATTAATCTATATTTTTATCTAACTTCCAGTTTCTGATTTTATTCAGCACTAAATCTAAAGGCCAAAATATTGAAGGTCTTGTGACAAAATACCTTCACACACCTAGAGCTCTCTGGCTGAAATATTAACAGCTGTCAAAATTTGCAGGCCTATACAAACACGTTTCATCACTCATCTGTAGGATTGGTAACTGGCTGAAGAATATTTGGTGAGGTAAATGTTGAAAGGTCAGTGAGGCTGCCAGAGCTACTGTCATCACCATCTCCATCTTCAGGTTGCCTACTAGCAACCATAACTGTTTTTTCATTGATCTCTTTGCTTTTCACATTATCCTTTTTAATATCTACAACTTTTCTCTTAACATCATTTTCACCAATGCTTCTATCACTTCCAATTCTGAAATAGTCTCTGTAAGGTTGAACTTTGGTTGCTACTACAGCTGGGGTCTCAGGTTGTACAATAAAGTCTCTTGTAATCGGAGCTAACCCTTCTTTACGGCGCCTCTTCTCCATGATTGCCATTCGAATGCGTTCTCGTCTGTGCTTGAGAACCGGGCATGTTCTCTCTGAGTGTAAAGTGTATGCCATAATAGAGAAGACTCGCTTACCACAATGATTGCAGGAGAAAGTGCAACAGCAGTCTTTGGTATAGTTGCAGCGATCACACACTATCTCTTCCTGGGGTTTCTCACGTTCTTTGCTTAAACGACGTCTCTTGGGTGTGTCTGACAAATGTGGGGTTGATGAAGAGTCCTGTAATCCACAATGCATTTAGTGATACATCATGACTAACTACTTTAAAGAAAATCTCTTAATACCAAAATGTAAATTATCATAAAACACCTATGTAACATTCAATAAAATATAAAGGCCTCATTAAAATTACAATCCAGTAAACTTTTCATTTAATGGACCTCTATTTACCTGACTACAGAAATACAGAACAAAATCTGCTGAGTCAATAGATTTGGTAACTATGTACAGAGTCCTTTGGTTGTAGAACTGATTATTATTACTACAATCATAGAAAGGCAATCTTTTCCCTATTGCTAAATTCTGAGGTCCACTTCAATAGAAAAATGTATTAGTTTCATGCTTAACTCTGAGGGTCGGAACCCCCGATATGAAACTTTTCTCATGAAATGATACATAATCTTTTTCCAAAGGTAATGAAACCAAAAGTACAAAATTTGATGAAAAACTCAAGGAATTACGCTCTCACCAAGTTAACGGTCTCGGCAATATTTACGCATTGGCATTTTCTCCCACGTTGAGCCCTATTTTTGGCCAATTCTATTGTTCCAGTCAATCAAACTCATAGCTATTTTGCTAGTATTCCTTCTATTCTATCAGTTGAGTACAAGAAACTGCCCATTCAACTATTTCAGCTACCCAATAAAGTGCACATAAATTGGCCAAATACACACAAAATAAAAAAATTGCTAAGTTCAAATAGGGTCCAGAATAAATAATGTAGACATTCCTGGCACTAAACCAAATTTTCCTCTGTTCATTAGTCATGTCCTCAGGCCTCTCCTATATTACACTTGCTTTCCATTTTCAATTTTTATTCACACAAAAAACAGAAGATTTACTGTTATGGAGACTACTGCATTATTGTAATAATCGTATAAATAATGTCAGCGCATTCATGAATGCATATAAGACCGACCAGCTGGATGTATATTGGATGAGTGATGTAATATATGTACCCTGGAATATCGGCAAAACTCAAACACTTCCGCTACTTTGAGCTCAATTTCAAACTACTTTCAGTCCTGAAACCAATCAAAATCATGTCTATTTCTGTAATACATCTTCCATTCTATGAAATCAGATCAAGAAACCCAGAATACAACCATAAAACCCATACAAAAAACACTGCAAAGTCTGTTTTAAACCAAAAACACTCACATTTTTTTTCAGATTAAGTACTGAGTGCTGTAGGATTTTTTTATGTGGTGCACACTTACTGCACTGACCCATTCTCTCATATCTAGACCCATATTTACCGCTCACAGCTTAACTGAGAGAGCTGAGCGCATCAAATCGAACAACAGGACCGACTCGTACTTCAAAGCCATAGTACAACAGGACACACTCCAAAAGGGTTAAAGGCTAAATCTGTCCTATAGCCTTAAAGGTACCTTGAACTAACAACTTAAAACATTCCCAAAACTGAGTTGTAACATGGAATATAGGGGTACATTCCTTAAACTCAAGACTCATACCCATTTCTTAGTACAGTGGACCCCCGAGTTTCGTAAAAACTTCACTCCTGAAGTCTGCTCAAGTGCCATTACCGAACGAATTTACCCCCTTAAGGAAAAATGTCACGTAGGTTAGTCTATTTCAGACCCCCAAAAATACTTTTCCACAAGCACTTACAATATTATACTTACATAAATGTACGATTTCCGGGGTTTACGAAACTCAGGGGTCCACTGTATTGCATTCTTGCTTTATTATTGTTTGCCTTACTGACAGTCTTCCAACAAGTTAAGGTGACCCAAAATGTGAAACATTTGCAGTTATTCAATCAACTGCTGTCTTGTCAGAATCATGCTGACATCACCAGTCCAATAACCCTCCAACTGCAACATCCCCATCCCTCCTTCAGAGTGCACATACTGCCCATCCCATGTCCAGAGCTCAAGCCTGGCTAACAGGTTTCCCCGAATCCTTTCACACTGCTTTTATTATAAAATCAATAATGGAATGTGATACATTCCCATATACTGCAACCTATCTGAGGTAACATTATATACTAAAACTTGTATACACCCTTTGTTTGGTAAATATGAAGCCTATGAGTGTGAGGGGTCTCCAACTAGTAGGCCCGTATGTTTGATCAGAGTGAATTTAGACAAGTGGTTTCTGATGGATGTGCTTTTGAGGAGTGAGCAAGGCAACACTTATGAAGAGATTCAGGGAAGCCATTTTGTTGGAGGTGGGAAGGGCAGTGCATGCACTCCAGAGGGAGGGTGGGGATGTTGCAGTTCAGGTGGCCATCTGAATTGTGATGTCAGCACACTTCTGGTAAGACTGATTGAATGATGGTTGCTTTACCTTTCCTTGGTGGAAGACGGCCAATGAGATAAAAAAAAATTATTGCAAACTAGCATAAGCATGGCCAGGATGAATTTGTCTCTCAATACAGTGGTACCCCGGTTTACGATATTTTTTCATTCCAGAATGCTGTTCAAGTGCCATTACCAAACGAATTTATCTCCTTAAGAAAAGTTGTAAAATAGACTAGTCCTTTTAGACCCCCAAAATTACACTTACAAAAGCATTTAAAAAAATAAACTTACATAAAAGGGTGAGTTTGGGGACCATCGTAAACCGGGGTACCACTGTAACTAGTTTGCCATGTTAAAATTACTTTTCTCTATAAACTGTAGCATTTTCTATACATGTATAGTTTTTATGATATTTAATACTAATATTAAATATATGAGAGTGACACAACTACTGCACAGCCTGTGTGTTTGCAGGGGTGCTTTCCATTCCAGTTAGCCAGCTATGGCTCAGCTGCTATACCACACTTATTCTGCCAGCCATTATTGTCAACATACAATACAGGTAAGTTCCAACAATGCCTGTGAATTAATTTTGATAGGATAGTTTTTACATATAGGCTTCTGGAAATCATTTAAGTAAAGAACTTATGCTATTATACACCACTCTTGAGAAAAAAGAAATCCCACTGGGAATCTTCATTGATTTACGTAAAGCTTTTGATACAGTTGACCATGATCTGTTACACGTAAAATTATCACACTATGGTATAAGAAGGCACTCCCTCAACTACCTAAAATCATACCTTAGCAACAGAAGCCAATATGTGTACACAAATGGAGCAAGCTCTTCCATGCAAACTATTACAGTTGGTGTCCCACAGGGAAGTGTTCTTGGCCCACTTCTCTTTCTCATTTACATAAACGACCTACCAAATGCATCTCAACTGCTCAAAACCATACTATTTGCAGATGACACTACATACATCTTCTCTCACCCAAGCCCAGACATACTAGCCAACACTGTAAATGCTGAATTGCAGAAAATATCTACCTGGATGATGACTAATAAGCTTACTCTCAATATTGATAAAACCTATTTCATTCAGTTTGGAAACAGAGCTACAAATGTACCACTTAACATAATGATAAACGGGTCCCTTGTCACAAAACTCGCAGAGGGAAAATTCTTAGGAATCCCTCTTGACAGTGGCCTCAAATTTCACACACATATACAACAAATTTCCAAGAAAGTCTCCAAGACCGTAGGAATACTATCCAAGATACGGTACTATGTTCCACAACCAGCTCTCCTTACCCTGTATCACTCACTCATTTACCCCTACCTCACCTATGGAATCTGCGCATGGGGCTCAACAACAATAAATCATCTCAGACCATTAATAACACAACAAAAGGCTGCAGTCAGAATGATAACAAATTCCCACTCCAGACAACATACTCCACCAATATTCAAAAATCTAAATTTACTCACCATACAAGACATCCATACTTTTTACTGTGCCTATTACATACATAGAACACTAAACTCAAATATTAACCCACAACTCAAACTTCTCTTTACCAACCTTAACAGGACACATGACCATAACACAAGGCACAGATCACTCTTCAATGTTCCCCCGTGTCCATCTCACACTATGCAAAAACTCAATGCACATTAAAGGCCCAAAAATTTGGAATTCATTACCTGTGATTACCAAAGAAACCCTGTCTGTATCCTCAATTCAAAACTCTGCTGAAAAACCACCTACTCACCCAAAACTAAATACACATTAATACAATTAATTGTTTTGATTTGTTTGATCTGATTTAATAAATTGCATTACTACAAATAATAAATTATTATGTTCAACTTATGTTCAAATTTCACTGCTTAAATACTCAATTATACTTATTTTGTAAATTGTCAACTATAATTTTTACCATTTAGTATATTAATTAATTAATTTTAAGAATGCCCACAATGCTCTGCATATTAGGGGCTTTTGGCATGTACACCCCATTTATATCCAGAACTATGTACGTACATCTTTGTATCATGTCACAATAAAATTATTATTATTATTATTATTATTATAAGTTGGGAAGTGGTAGATTTGTAAATCTGGAAGCCACAGACTGAAATACAGTGGTACCTTGACTTACGAGTGCTCCAACTTATGAGTTTTCCAAGTTACAAGCCGTCACTCAGTCGATTTTTTGCTTGCAAGCCAAAATCCGAGTTATAAGCGAGCTTCAGATATGCCACCACTCACAGGAGATACCGAGGAAATATAAAAAACCTTGATAATAACCAATGTGTAACATCCTTTCAATTTTGATACCACTGGTAGTGTCATTCTGCCAGAATGTTCTATAACGTATGCCCTAAGTAAAGGGAAACAATTCTGGAACATGTGTAATACATGTTCGGCAGGCCAGCTGGTTGGGTGGCCAGCCAGCGGCTGGCTGGCTGATTTGCTTTGGCTGTATCTATCTCTGTGTCTCTGTCTGTATGTCTCTGTCTATCTCTGTCTCTATCTCACAGGTACACAAATAGTTATGTTGTAAATTACCCAGGATGACCCAAAAAATCCAGACAAAGTGCTATACGTATACTATGCTTATTGATACAGTCAACCCCCGGTGTTCGACGCCGTCGGAGTTCGTCCAAATCGGTGTTCGTTAGGTTTTTTCACGAGAATTTTGGCCCGGTTTTAATGATTCCGCTCGGAGTTGGCGATTCATCCCGGACGCGTACGCGTGGCCCAGCTGGGCCCGCCCGGGCACTCAGCGTCAGTGTGCTATTGTTTACAAGCGAGCAACCGCCACCCACGCATTCATACCAGTATATTGTCATTATTCCACTGTTTTTAGTTCTTGCAACTGCTAAATAAGCCACCATGGGCCCCAAGAAAGCTCCTAGTGCCAAGCCTGTGGTAAAGAATGTAAAAAATACGGTAGAATTGAAGAAGGAGATGATAGCAAAATATGAAAGTGGAGTGCGTATCGCTGAGCTGGCCAGGCTCTATGGCAAATCCCATTCAACCATCTCTTCCATTATGGCCAAGAGATAGGAAATCAAGGACGCTATTGTTGCGAAAGGTGCAAGTATGGTCACAAAACAGAGATCTCAAGTGCTGGAAGAAGTGGAAACTTTTTTGTTGGTGTGGATCAACGAGAAGCAAATAGCAGGAGATAGTTTCGCAGGCGATAATATCTGAAAAAGCCAGGCAGTTGCATGATGATCTCGTTAAGAAAATGCCTGAAACGAGTGCTGAAGTGAATGAATTTAAAGCCAGCAAAGGCTGGTTTGACAGATTTAAGAAGCATAGTGGCATACATAGTGTTGTGAGGCATGGCGAGGCAGCCAGTTCTGACAAAAGTGCGGCTGAAAATTACGTGAATGAATTCGTGGGGTACATTGGGGCTGAACAATTCCAACCCCAACAAGTGTTCAATTGTGACGAAACAGGCCTGTTTTGGAAGAAAATGCCAAACAGGATCTTCATTACACAGGAGGAAAAGGCACTCCCAGGACATAAGCCTATGAAAGACAGGCTAACTCTTATGCTTTGTGCCAATGCCAGTGGTGATTGTAAAGTGAAGCCATTAGTGGTGTATCATTCTGAAAATCCCCGAGCGTTTAAGAGATGCGGTGTTGCCAAGTCTAATTTGTGTGTGATGTGGAAGTCTAACAATAAGGCATGGGTCACTAGGGAAATTTTCTGTGATTGGTTCCATGAAGTGTTTGGCCCCAGTGTGAAGAAATATCTTGAGGAAAATAATTTGCCATTTAAGTGCCTCCTGATAATGGACAATGCTCCTTGTCATCCTCCAGACTTGACAGAGCAAATTATGCAGGACTTTAAGTTCATCAAAGTGAAGTTCTTGCCCCCTAATACCACTCCTCTCCTCCAGCCCATGGACCAGCAGGTCATTTGCAACTTTAAAAAACTCAATGTTTCAAAAGTGCTTTGATGTGACCACAGACATGAATATGACCCTAGAAGACTTTTGGAAAGATCATTTCAGTATCCTCCATTGTGTAAACCTTATAGGTAAGACTTGGGTGGGAGTGACTACCAGGACTTTGAACTCTGCCTGGATAAAATTGTGGCCAGACTGTGTCCTAGAGAGGGATTTTGAAGGTTTTGGGGCTGAGCCTCAGAACCCTAAGCCTGAGCCTGTTGTGCAAGAAATTGTGGAACTGGGCAAGTCCATGGGGTTGGATGTTTGTACCGAGGATGTGGAACAGTTGGTGGAGGAGGACAATGAAGAGATAACCACAGAAGATCTGCATAAGCTTCAACAGCAACAGCAACAACAGACCACAGTTCAGGAAAATGGTCCAGAGGAGGAGGAGAAACAGAGATGGAGGAAGGTGCCTTCTTCAGTGATTAAGGAGATTTGTACAATGTGGAGCAAGGTGCAAACATTTATGGATGATTATCACCCTAACCAAGCTGTTGCAGGCCGTGTTGGCCACATGTACAATGACAATGTGGTGTCCCATTTCAGGACAGATTTTTTGTTAGAGGGGGTTCCAGTGACTCTCAACCTGGTCCTAGTGGCATTAAAAGAAAAAGGCCAGTAACCCTAGAAAAGAACTTGGCACCTGCAGTGTTAATGGAAGGGGATTCCCCTTCCAAACACTAGCATACTACTCCATCCTCTCCCCTCCTCCTGTCTTCCACACATCAACAACTCTTCAATAAATGTAAGTGACATGTTATTGTACTATTTCTTTATTTCTCATAAAATTGTGTTAATTTAATGTCTATATGTTGTAAAAAAAAAATTTTATTTTAATACTTTTGGGTGTCTGGAACGGATTAATTTTATTTCCATTATTTATGGGGAAAATAGATTCAGAGTTCGTCCAAATCGGTGTTCGACGGGCCCTCTGGAACGGATTAATAACGAGAACCGAGGGCTCGCTGTATAAGGGATAATAAGCATGACTGGCAAGTAATACACATTTTCACTTGTTCAGGAATCAGACGTGACGACTCGAGGCAGTACGAATGTAGTACTTCGTGCCTCGTGCCTTCTCTGCGAGAAGGCACGAGGCATTTATGCTGATTTACTTCCAAGATATTCACCCAAAATGTTGGCCAGTCTCCTGACTCGGGAATTTTTTTTTTTTTTGGAGAAACTAGTGATCTAGTGCAGTTAGCCTCACAAACACTCCATTTTCTCTTATAATAACACCTCAGAAAGGCAAGAATGGGAAGATGTGGCCAGAGTGATAATTATTTTTACCTCGGGAGTGGCCGCCACAACTAGTCACATAATGACACATTTTATTCATTCTAGAGTATATATCATGTTTCTATATTATGTCATATTAGATCAATTGTGATAGATAAATTAGCCGTAGAGTTGATATTAGCATTACTGAGGTGTTTTTTTTTGGGCTGGAATGGATTAATGGCATTTCAATTAATTTCAATGAGGAAAATTGATTTGATATACGACCAAATTGAGTTACGAGCTCGGTCACGGAACGAATTAAACTCCTAAGTCAAGGTACCACTTGTATGACTATTTACACAAAATATGAAAATGAGCAGAAGAAACAAAAATTATAGAAAAAATAATGAAATATAAAACTTAGGCTGACATCTGCATAATGTCAAAGTTAAATTTGACATACAGTAGACTGTCGATTAACACGGTAGCTACTTTCCTGAAAACTTGGTGCAAGATGAAATCATGTAAAAAAAAACTAAGAACTTATGGGAATAATAGGGTTACATTCCTTGGACCCCTCAAAAATGCCAAACAAACTTTTTTTAGGTCTCCAAATCATAAAAAATTAAAATGATAATGTAGTTGTAGTTCACTCGTGATGTATTATGTTCAATGCATTGCCTAAGGCTACAAATGTTACTGAAATAATATTTCCTACTTTATATTTTGGTTGATGGTATATGTCAATGATTCTGAACAGAGTGGAGAGGGATGCTGCGGCCCTACTGGGCTGAGGTATAATGTTGTCGATTGTTTGCTGAGGTGGATGGTTGAGGCTTTGGCTAAAGTCGATGGCTGTACTGGAGTAGTCAGAAATTATATACAATACATGAACAAAAATATAACAGGTTATCACCTGCTATCAGCTATCACTTGCATATAGTATCTGTAAAAAAAAATACCATATTTTACCAGCTACAACACGATTTTTTACTAAATGTGTCCATAGTAATACCCACCATAATATAAATGCAAGTTATCCAAGAAAACATGAAAAAAAAATATTGCAAGAAAAGCTGTTCAAGGCTATCGGCTTGTGTTGTTGTTATTGCTGGGTTGAGAGTTGTGACAGCCCCAGGGATGTTGTATCTCTCACTGCTGTGAAATTAACTACTAGAATGCTTTTCCAAGTATAAACACACACACACACACTTGTGACTTTAGATAACAGAAACCATACCATTAATAGTTACTCCTGATTTTGATTTTGCAAGTACTATTTTCAAAAATCCTTTTCTTATCTTTAAAAGATAGATGTTACACCTGCAAAATATCTACAAGTTATTAATACATTTATAATATTCACCTTCTTTTGACAGACACCCTTCTGAATGTGATTATGAAGACGTGTCTCAGTGGAGCAGCGCAAGCCACAGTGTGGGCAACGGTGAGATGTATGACAGTGACCTTTATCTTTGTGTATCTTGAACCTCTCCTCACTGGCAAACATCTGCAGGCATTCAGTACAACGGTGATACCCTTCTGGAACCTGTGAATGCAAATAGCAAAATTTAACTTTCTGTACTCTTTAACCCTTTAAGTGCCAATCCCATTGTTCTATGGCTTTGAAGCCAGTGAAAGTCCTGTAGTACTACACCATGAGCTCAGCTTACTCGTATAAACTGTGAGCGGTAAATATGGGCCTAGATATGAGAGAATGAGTCTATGAGGAAAGTGTGCATCATAGAAAAAATCCTGCAGCAAGCAGTGCATAATGGGGTAAAAACTACGACCGTGTTTTTGGTTTAAAACAGCAACTTTGCGATTTGTCATATGATTTTTATTATTGTTGTATTCTCAGTTTCTTGGTCTCATTTGATAAAATGAAAGATATATTACATAAATAGAGATGATTTTGATTGCTTTCAGAACTGAGAGTAGCTTGAAATTGAGCTCAAAATAAATGCTCGATTTTTGCAATATTCCAGAGTACACAAATGACATCACTCATCCAACATTATTTATACACTTATTACAATAATGCAGTGGTCTGCATAACAGTGTAATATAGGAGAGGCCTGGGGACATGAATAATGAACAGAGGAAATGTTATTTTAGTGTCAGGAATGTAGGCATTGTTTATTCTGGACTCTCTTTTGAAATTGGCATTTCTTGAATTTTGTGTGAAATTGACCAATAAATTACCAATTTCCAATCACTTCATGGGTAGGTTAAATAGTTGAGTAGGCAGTTTCTTGTGCTCAGTCAATAAAATGGAAGATATACTAGCCAAATAGCTAAGAATTTGGTCAACTGGAACAATGTCATTGGCCTAAAATAGGACTCATTGTGGGCAAAATCGCTGATGCGTAAATATCGCTGACAGCAAAATTTGAAAGCTTATCGCCAGTTTTCCATCAAATTTTGTTTTTTGTTTTATTACCTTCAGAAAAATATTCTCTACCACTTCATAAGAAAAAAATATTTTTTTTTTTTTAAATTCTTGAACCCTGTGGACACTTTTCAGACCAGGGGTCAGGACCCTCAAAGGGTTTAAAAAAAAATTGAATCCATAAACAGCAGTCCAAACCATATCCTAATCTGTTCCAAGCTATAGGTTACAGGTCACAGCAAAGGTTGACAAAAGAAAAAAAAAGTCCTATTATTTAGGCCATAAAATGGGTTGTTGGGTTCCTAAAGCACTCGAAGCTGGTCAAACATCACCACCATATGGCAACTCAGCAGCAGGTGAGAATTAAAGGTGGAACATTGGTCAAATATTTTTTAACATGCTGGCCATCTTCCACCAAGCCAGGGTGACCCAAAAAAGAAACACTTCCACCATCATTCACACTATCACTGTCTTGCCATAGGTGCACAGATACAACAGTTTAGATGTCCCTCTATTCAGCAAATACCCCACACACCTCTTTTAGAGTGCAGGCACTGTACTTCCCACCTCCACCTCCAGGAATCAAATCCAGCTAACCAGTTTTCATGAATCCCTTCACAAAATATTATCTTGCTAATACCCCAACAGCTTGTAAAGTCCCAAAAACCATTTGTCTCCACACATACCTGCTGTTTGTCAAAGCCCCTTTCACACAAAACCTCCTTTACCTCCTTCCTCCATTATTATATTAATTTAATGGTACACAATAAGGACCAAGTAGATAAGCAAGACATGTGCAATAGTTGGGTATCTATTTTTGATACCAACTGTTGCCCAAGTTTCACTCGCCAAATACATGTTGTACTATCAGTATTACACATCTCAAAGTGTTTACCCTCCATAAGGTACAATATAACCTTACCTCTTTGGTTGAAAGCCCTCTACAATTTCCTTTCTTCATGTGGTAATAAAGTGAGATCTTGCTCTTGTACGCTTTATCACAGTATGGGCACACTTCCTTCCGTCCTTCATTGTGGGTCAATCTATGAGTCTTCATATTGTGGATGAAGCTAAATGACTTGCCACAAATATCACATGGGTAGGGCTTCTCACCAGTGTGAACAACCTGTTAACATAAGTTGCCAATTTAAAAACTTTCATCATAAAATGCCATTAAAAATACTGATAAAATACGTATATTTAAAAACATAAACCCACTATGATTAATTTATAATGTACTGCATATTCTTATACATATGATTTAAGAATTATGATAAGTGATAAGCAAAGAGTAAAGTAGGAATAAGAAAGAAACAAGGTAATAATAAATGCCAATGACTAAATTGCCAGAGGCAAGCTAAGTCAGAGCAAAGCCCATTATCAGCAAGGCACAGTTGGACCTAAAATTCTCCAGTGTGTCAGGCAGAGCAAGAAATCACTGAATACTCACAATCAACCAGCTAGTGAAAGTGAGGAGGGTAGAAGATGAATCCAAGAGGTAAGTATTCAGTGCAACAGTACTATTATGTTCAAGTATCTTAACTCTGATTATTAAATGTAATACGAGTGTAGAGGTGTATTTAAAATTATTGCAAAAATAGTCAAAATATGATAAAGTGTTCATGGGTTTATGAAATAACTACAGAATTCAGCAACATGCCAAGAGAGTAGGATAGTAGGCAAGAACTAGACAGAATACACAAAGCAGACCTGAAGAGCATAAGAATAGTAGAGCACTGCAGGAGGCCTACTTCTCCAACTCAAACCCAAGAGCTCCCATTCATGTATCTGTCCCCTATAGTTAAAGCTACTCAAGTTCTGTACTTGCTTCAATGATGCTACCTGGGAGTTTGTTCCACTTGTATGAATTTACATTGAATGGATCTACTCTGAACTATATCTGCCACTTCTCTGATCAGAACATCAACCTATCAAGATCATCCTGTAGCTCCCTAGTGTCCTCAGAAATTATCTGACAGCCTATTTTTGTGTGATCGGTAAACTTACTTTTTTTTTTTTACTTCAATGGCTATGTCCCACCATGGCAGGGTGACCAAAAGAAGAAAACACATCCACCATTATTTATTCTATTGTTATCTTTCCAGAAGTGTGCTGACATAATTGAGATTACATCCAGACTGCAACATCCATCCCTCCTTCCTACCTCCAGGATTCAAGCCTTGCTTACTGGCAGATGGATCTATGAAAGACCAGGTAAACAACAGAATAGACAATAATGGGGAAGGGGGGAAGGAGTTGTGTTGAGGCATCTGTGGAAAAAAAGTTTATCAATGGAAATGGAGGTAAAAAAAGAAAAAGAGCCAGAGTAAAATGGTAGCAATACTTTTACATGAGCGTGAAGAATGGTCTTTAAATGTTATAGTAAGAAGAAAGCTGGAGGCAGTGGAGAATTCATATTTGAGAGCAATGTGTGGTTTGAATTTTCTGCAGAGAATTCGGAGCCTGAAGATTAAAAAATGGTATGGATTACCAAAATCATAATTCCGAGAGTTGAGGAGAAGTTGTTAATAGGGTTTGGGCATTTGAAGAGGTTGGAGCAGAATAAAAGTTTAACAAATTCTTACAAAGAATTACATTTACAGTGGAATCCTGGTGTTTGAACTGCAAAAAGTTTGATGTCTGAAACAGTATTTCCCAAGCTTTAATTAACAGCCTCACACACTGGAGGATGTTGAACTGACTCTTCCAAAAGGCTCCGAGTGTTAAGAGGTCACTTCACAGTGCTTCTGTAACAGGGCTTTCATGTAAAGATTTTTTACAACTGAATTTTAAACAAGTCAGTGTGTTTGGACTCTAGAAAAACATTCAAAGACCGGGTCAATTTTTTCTGAACAAAATTGTATGGACTCGGGTTTGTCCGAGGTCCGGTACATTCGAACACAGAGTTTCCACTGTATAACAACAACATTGTTTTAAGCAAAAGGACACCTGTGCAAATAATGTGACATTTTATTGTGGCATAACATCCTTTTACCTAACATACCGGTAATTCTACCAACATTATTATAACAATAACTGTCTTCCATCCTTGCAATAGTAGAAAATCTGAGGCACTCACCAAATGGTCTCTAAGGTTTGAGCGGCAATTAAAGGTCTTGCCACAGTAGTCGCATTCAAAACCCTTCTTACCCGAGCCAGCTGTGACCTCTGGAGTAGGATGGGCTGTACGGCGGTGCTCTTTTAATGCTTCTAGAGTAGGAAGATCTTCTCCACAAGTAGCACATTTTACTCCCTCTAGAAAAAGAAAATTAAATGAGCATCCATTTTTTTTAATTTTGTTTCTATATCACTAAGAGAAACATCTTTTGAATTTTAGATAAAGAAGGATTATGATAAAATATTTAGGTACAGTATCAGTAGGTCTAGTAACCCCTTCTTCTGTGTATATTACTAATTGTAAAAGGAGAAACTTTCGTTTTTCCTTTTGGGCCACCCCGCCTTGGTGGGAAACGGCCGATGTGTTGAAAGAAGAAAGAAGATTTAGGTACAAGATTTGTAATCAACAAGCCAACTAATACATCTCAGCAGAACTTCCCAAAGTCCTCTTCAAAACTAGTGAAAACCAACACTGGTGAAAATTACTCCATTCAGGTGAAGTGCCATGATGCTAGTGAAGAGCGTTTCATCTAAAGACCCAGAGCTACCCTCACCTTCCTCTGATCAAACTTGATTGCCTCCCATTTCCTAGATTCTGTATGACCCTTACAGATTCAATGCTTCCCTATGAATAAAACAATAATACAGTAAACCATCATGTAATGAACCTCGATAAAAGAGACTATTAAAATTATGGACAAAATCTACTGGGTAAATTGTACTTTTAAGTCCTTATTTTTAATGTTTATTGCAGTATACATGAAATATTTTTCACTCCAGCAGAAGGCCGCGCAGACCACCTAACCGACATTAGTACAAATCCCATAGATTTCGAAACAGAAATGGACAACATGCCCACTCACTCAGCACCTGGACCAGATTCATGGAATGCTTTATTTATAAAGCAGTGCAAAGTACCATTAGCAAGAGCCCTTAGTATTCTTTGGAGAAAGAGCTTAGATCTAGGTGAAATACCGGAGGTCTTAAAGAGTGCAGACATAGCTCCTTTGCATAAGGGAGGTAGTAGAGCACTAGCTAAAAATTACAGACCAGTAGCCTTCACTTCTCACATCATAAAAATCTTTGAAAGAGTGATGAGACGGCAGATTACAAAGTTCATGGACCAGCACAACCAACATAACCCGAACCAGCATGGCTTTAGAGCGGGACGATCATGCCTGTCACATCTGCTGAACCATTATGACAGAATTACGGAGGCATTGGAGGACGACCAAAACGCAGATGTGATTTACACAGATTTTGCAAAGGCGTTTGACAAATGCGATCATGGAGTGATAGCGCACAAAATGAGGGCCATAGGCATTACGGGAAGGTAGGCAGATGGATTTTGAGTTCCTAACACACAGAACACAAAAAGTAGTAGTGAACAGGGCAAGATCCAGCATCAGTGAGGTCAAGAGCTCAGTGCCCCAAGGCACTGTCCTGGCACCTCTGCTGTTTCTCATCCTCATAGCAGACATAGATAAAAACACCCAGCACACTTTTGTATCATCATTTGCAGATGACACTAAAATAAGCATGAAAGTCACTACGGTAGAGGACACTGAAAAATTACAGGAGGACATAAGCAGGGTCTTCCAGTGGGCAGTGGAGAACAACATGACGTTCAATGGTGATAAGTTTCAGCTGCTTAGGTATGGAAAAAATGAAGAACTCAAAAGGAACACTATATACAAAACGCAAGAGGGTCACCACATAGAACGAAAGGAACACGTAAAGGACTTGGGAATAATTATGTCTGCTGATCTGTCTTTTAACCCTTTGGGGGTCGACAGGCCTTCTCAGGAAAGTGTTCCTGGGGTCGAAAATTTTTTGGGAAAAAAAAAATAATTTTTTCTTATGAAATGATAGAGAATCTTTTTCCGATCATAACGCCACCAAAATTATGAAATTTGATCGAAAACTAACGGAATTATGCTTTCGCGAAGTTAGCGGTAGCCATGACACTTACGCATCGGCGATTTTGCCCACTTTGAGCCCTATTTTCGACAAATTCCAATGTTTCAGTCTCCTAAAACTATAGCTATTTCGATAGAACTCCATTTTTTCTATCGATTGAGTACAAGAAACTGCCTATTTACCAATTTCATCTACCCAAAATAGTGGTCAGAAAATGGCAATTTTCCAATTTCACACAAATTTCAAACGATGCCAATTTCAAAATAGGGTCCAGAATAAACAAGGCAGACATTCCTGGCACTAAAATAACATGTTCTCTGTTCATTAGTCACGTCTCCAGGCCCCTGTTCCATTACTTTTGCTTTTCATTTTGAATTTTTATTCTCACAAAAAATAGAAGATTTACTGTTATGTATACAACTGCATCATTGTAAAAATGGTACAAATAATATCAGAGCACTTGTGCATGAATATAAGACTCGCCAGTTGATGTGTATTGGAGGCATGGTGTGATTTGTTTACTCTTGAACATCGTCAAAAATCAAACATTTTCGCTACTTTGAGCTCAATTTCAAGGTACTTGTCATTGTCAAACCAATCAAAATCATCTCTATTTCTGTAATATATCTTCCATTCTATCAAATGAGACCAAGAAAACGAGAATACATCAATATATACCATACGAAAATCGACTGCAAAGTCGCTGTTTTAATCGAAAAAAATGGTCAGAGTTTTTTTTCTCTCATTATGCAGTGTGCACTGCAGGATTTTTTTTATACTGCGCACACTGACCACACAGACCCATTCTTTCATATGTATGCCTACCAGACGTTTTCTGCTTAAATTGAGGCCGCTAGAATTTGGGCGTACTAGTACGGCACCAACCCCTGCTCGTAAAACGTACTAGTACGGCACCGACCCCCAAAGGGTTAAAGACCATAACAAGACAAAGATCACAACAGCCAGGAAGATGACGGGGTGGGTATTGAGAACTTTCAAAACAAGGTAAATCATGCTGATGGTGACACTTTAAATCGCTAGTGCTCCCTCACTTAGAATACTGCTCTGTGCTGACGGCCCCGTTCAGGGATCGTTTACGACTCACATTGAGCCATTGAAACATCTAAATTATTGGGAACGCCTTCAAGTCTTGAACATGTACTCATTGGAGCGGAGGAGAGAGAGATACATGATAATATATACTTGGAAATTACTTGAGGGCCTGGTCCCAAATCTGCACACTGCCATAACATACTGGAGTGAGAGATATGGGAGAAAGTGTAAAATAAACCCAGTGAGGAGCAGGGGTGCGGTGGGGACAATACGGGAGCACTGTATTAACATCCGGGGTCCCAGACTATTCAACATCTTACCAGAAGATATCCGAAACACGGCTGGTACCTGTGTAGAAGCCTTCAAGAGGAAACTGGACAAGTATCTTCATCAGGTGCCAGATCAACCAGGCTGTGATGGATATGTGGGGCAGCGGGCCTCCAGCAGCAACAGCCTGGTTGACCAGGCAAGCACCAGACGAGCCTGGCCCATGGCCGGGCTCAGAGAGTAGATAAACTCTCGAACTCTTCAAAGGTAAAGGTAAAGGTACAGTACTATATTAGGTACAGAGTACTTAGTACTTTAGTGTACTTCATTGCTAATTTTAATTTTCTGATCTAACATATATCCAGACAATCCTCCATTAGTCTGTTATATCAAGGGTTTACTGCATAATAATATTGAAAATTACAAACAAAATACATCATATCTCTGACTCCAAAACTTCTCAAATCAATACTTTAAAGAAGTACATACACAGTAGTGATAAATGGAAGGAAGTTGTAAAATTTACAAAGAACTCTGGGGAGGGGGGGGGAAAGGTCATTCAATATTTTCAACAAAATTTGTACATGTACTGTACAACAAATGCAAGCCAAAAAAAAATCTGAATTATGCAAAACTCAAACAATTCAATGTAACAGGCATGCTAAAAAAATAAATAGATTCTGTCACACTCAATAATTTTTATTATTTAAAAAACAGTGATAAATGGTAGTGTATGATTACAAAAGCTTTGCAAGATTCACTAACCACTTTTGTTGGGGTTACACGTTCCCTGATACTTGACAATGTGTCTGGTAAGCTCAGACTTGGAGGGAAACTCACACGCACAAGACTCACATTTGCTTGCTCTTTCTACAGCACTTCTGAAAATTAAATGAACTTTAAACAAAAATTTATGTTTAACATTGTAACAGAAAATATAATTATTACAGTTTCATAGTATTTTGGTCAATTTTATTCCTACCTATATATTGTTGAACAAATACACCAAGTCCTACCATAGGGCAGCATCCTAAACCCTCAAATGTGTTATAAAAAAAAAAAGCAAGAATTATACAATTTTTTTTTTAAAGATATACTGTAATTACTGAACACCTAAATATGTTAAGGGTCACCGTGCCTCGGTGGGAAACAGCCGGTGTGTTAATATAAAATATATACAGAAGAGCCCCACTTATAGAGCAGATTAGGTTCCAGGCTACTGCTGTAAAGTGAATCACAGCCTTCTTTCACTCTCAAATATATATAAAAGCCTGATAACATGTTTACACTATCGTATATTAAGTGAGAAATATAGCTAGGCCTAAAAAATGTGTGTACAGCACATACATTATTGCCTTAAAAGATTTTCATCTTTAGCTTATAGTGAGTGGTGAATATCACCACTCACTATTTATTGTAGGAAGTCTGAATAAATAAAGAATGGGTATAATTGAAAACTGCTGTATTAGCAAAACACTGTAAAGCAGGGCCTGCCTGTATGTCCAGAATTAAAATGAAAACTTTACTTACCCATGTGAAAGGGCATGTGACTTGAGAGCTGCACGGTCGGAGAAGCCTTGGCTACACACATTACATGTGAAGATGGTGGCTCCTGAATGCGTCATCATATGCCGCTTGAGTTCTTGAAGAACTATATATTCCATACCACAAACTTGACACTCATACTGCACATTAAGATCTTGATGAACCTGGGTACAACGTAAAATTATTATTTAAACAAATTTAAATTTTTCACATGAATCAGTTTCGATAAATTCATACAAAAGAAGCATCAGGAAATAATCCGAACTTCCATTTTCAAAATATCTTTAAATATCAAAATTTATTAAGCTTGATAAAGTGCCAAAGCAACAATCTCCACTTTCAGCAGAGTGCATAGTTAGACAATAGGTCTGTCTCGCGATTAGTGGACGCAGAACTGAGTCTCCAGCAAGTGCAAGGAATGATCCCCATACCTATAGCACATCACATTAAATACAGTGGACCCCCAGTTTTCATGATTTTTTTCGTTCCAGAATACTGTTCAAGTGCCATTACCAAACGAATTTATTCCCATAAGGAATAATGTAAAGTACACTAGTCCTTTTAGACCCCCAAAAATACACTTACAAAAGCATTTAAAAAAATACACTTACATAAAAGAGGAGTTTGGACCAGGACGAACACCGGGGGTCCACTGTATTTTAATAATCCACTTGTATACAATTTGTTTGAAAAAATATTAACCATAAAATGAATTTAATAAAAATATAGTGTGATCCTTTTTTTAGTACATCATGTGATGGTTAGTCTTAATTATTAAGCATACAAGAGTCACTCTACCTTGGTGGAATATGGCACCCCTCCTTTCCTTGAAGGAACACATTAGTAGAACTTCAACTAATTTATTATTAGTGTATTAGAATTTTTATCAAACAGAGAAAAACATGGAAAAACAAATTACCAGTCAAACAGCAGATGACACATTAAATAAAGTAGCATTTTACCTGCATCAATATAATTTATATAAGCTAGAGCATGATACAGTCATGCTGGAGAGAGATTCGTCAAAAAAAATGTGGTTCCAGTGGTGCCCCATGCTAACCTTCCTATGGTAAATATAAATGTACCTAGATAGATGAATCTTGTTAGGCCGGCAGGGTACAGTGGATAACACACTGGCCTGCAAGTTTTAGGACTCTCTTGCCATGGGTTTCAGCCCTACCCATTCTGTTATTTGATAACCAACAATATACAGTGGACCCTCGGTTTTCGTTCACCTCCAAACTCGAACAAGTATGTAAATGTATTTTTGTAAGAGCTCTTGTAAGTGTATTTTTTGGGTTCTGAAATGACTAATCTAATTTACATTTGTCCTTATGGGAACAAATTCATTCCGTAATGGTACTCAAACAGCATTCTGGAAAGAATTTTCAACGAAAACCAAGGGTCCACTGTATATAGTGAAGTGCAAGCAACTGAGATGGACTACAACAGCAATGTAGAATAATGAAGGTGGACAGCATTGTAAGGATTTAGGAAATAAAGAGTATAATGCAGTATCATGACATTCACATACGTACATATTCATGCATGCATGCATGCGTGTGACATGTGCATTTTTTAAAATATGTCAACTTTAGAAATGCAGAAAGAATTAATGAGAATGTGTAAAGCTTGAGGTCAAGTGGAATGTTCTTTGAATAAACTCTGAGACAACAATGAACAGCAAACAGGATATAGAAAGATGATACAGCAATAACACACAATACAAAAGTGCACTTTAAATGTTTTTACTCACTTGATGTTTGTGCGCCACTAGAAGATATTGATATTTAAAAGTTTCTTCACACATATCACAGTGATAAACACCTGGATGGTCCAGCAATATATCACTGGGGATATCACTAAACCCATCGTTGCTGCCATCATCATCGTTCTCTTGGCCATCCTGGAAACCATCAGTGGAATCCTCCTGGCTACCGCCCTCACCCTCTAAGAAATGTGTTGGTGTTGGAAGACTGAGGAGGAAGTGCTCGGCAGGAAGAATTGGATTTTCACTTTTCTGATCTTCTTCAATAACAGTCGTTAACAAGTCTAAGGGATTAATTTCTACTTGAAAAGGCTCCTGGGGACTAGTATTACAGCTTGTATTTTCTAATATATTTCCATTTTCTGTCACTTCACTCTCCCTGAAGCCATTTTGGAAAACAGCTCTGAAGTCCAAAGGCTGTGCTTCTGGGATGTTCACATGACTAGTTAACACAGGGACACCCTTCATTGATTTGACTTCCATTTCCGTACCACTTACTTTACCCTGACCGCTTTCATCATCACATTTTTTCTCTTCAGAACCGTTCTGCAGTCTGGTATCGAGGAACCACAAATTTGCTTGTGTTGCACTCTGTCCTACACTCTCACTCTTGCCATCACCATTAAGAAGTAAATGTTCCATGTCTTTATGCTCACCACCATTTAACAATGTGGTACTCATGGCAGTCCCAACCTTCATCATGTCAGAATCATGAGCTAAAAAATGCTGCACTATCGATACAGTTCCTTGGATTTTCTTGCCACATTCCCCACACGTATATACCTGCATATTAAGAAATAAATTTGAATAAATCATTAATTG
Organism: Cherax destructor; assembly: GCA_009830355.1. Classification (NCBI taxonomy): domain Eukaryota; kingdom Metazoa; phylum Arthropoda; class Malacostraca; order Decapoda; family Parastacidae; genus Cherax; species Cherax destructor. The sequence goes on along the minus strand of WNWK01000562.1, from coordinate 17,745 downwards.
CAATAAATTTCAACAAGTGTATCAATCAATGCTAAATACTTAAAAAATCATGTTGTTTAATATACAATTTTGTATGACCAAATTTGATAATGATTTGATGAAAATACTGAAGTGCAATACAGTGGACCCTCGGTTAACGAATACCCCGGAAATCGTGCAATTATGTAAGTATAATTTTGTAAGTTCTTGTGGAAGTGTATTTTTGGGGGTCTGAAATAGACTAACCTACGTGAAATTTTTCCTTAAGGGAGTAAATTCGTTCGGTAATGGCACTTGAGCAGACTTCAGGAGTGAAGTTTTTACGAAACTCGGGGGTCCACTGTATTTGTTACTACTTAAAATACAAAATGCCAAAAATAAGCAACCATAAAATGAGATATTGCATCAATATACTGAATTAGTTTTTGTGAACTAAAAATTTAAATTTATACCTATGGTATAATGAATAATCATTAAAATTTCTGCATTTTATTTCAGTCGTGTGTGTTAGTCAACCTAGGTAGTAGGTTGGTAGACAGCAACCACCCAGGGAGGTACTACCGTCTTGCCAAATGAGTGTAAAACGGAAGCCTGTAATTGTTTTACATGATGGTAGGATTGCTGGTGTCTTTTTTCTGTCTCATAAACATGCAAGATTTCAGGCATGTCTTGTTACTTCTACTTACACTTAGGTCACATTACACATTCATGTACAAGCATATATATACACACCCCTCTGGGTTTTCTTCTATTTTCTTACTAGTTCTTGTTCTTATTTCCTCTTATCTCCATGGGGAAGTGGAACAGAATTCTTCCTCCGTAAGCCATGCGTGTCGTAAGAGGCGACTAACATGCTGGGAGCAAGGGGCTAGTAACCCCTTCTCCTGTATATATTACTAAATGTAAAATGGGAAACTTTCGTTTTTCATTTTGGGCCACCCCACTTCGGTGGGAAACGGCCGACGTGTTGAAAGAAGAAAGAAGAAGTGTTAGTCAAAAATTCCCTTACAAAAATTAATGTGGCCTACTTTTAAAGATTAATAGCTAATCTTTAGTAGCATGAATAATAATGGTATATAGGAAGCATATTAACAATGCTTCTTTAAAACTGTAGTACACTCAGATCAGATGAAAAATGATGCTCCACTTCATGATTTTTCACTGGAACCTCAGTCTTTGAGTGTACTATTGTTCTCGTATTTTCTATGTACAGTTGATCGTCAATTAAGACGGTAGTTAAGTTTTAGAAAATGGGGTCTAATAAAAAAATTGTCTAAAATGAATTGAAGAACATATGGGAAAAATAAGGCTATGCATGTTAGACCCCCAAAAAATGGCAAACAAATTTTTTTTTGGATCTGAAATTGTAAAAAAAAAAAAAAAAAAAAATGTAGTTGTAGTTGGATGTAGTGATGTGTTATGTTTAATACAATGCTTAAGGCTACAAAGATTACATAAATAATATTTCTTACCGTAAATTCTGGTTTCTGGTGTATGTCAATGATTTTGAAAGGAGTGGAGAGGTGTGGTGTGGCCCTACTGGGCTGAGGTGGAAGGTTGTGGATCATTAGCCGAGATATATGGCTGAGGTTCTTGCCTTAATATAAATGAGTGCAAGAACCTCATGTACTGAGGTACATGAGGTTCTTGCACTCAGTACTTTCTTGTACAGTACTTTATACAACTGATGGTAAGGTATCATCAGCTGCTCTAGGCCCCATTGAAGAGCAGTGCTTCTTTGTCAGTGTCCTCTTCAGCAAGAGTGTCCTGAAACCTTACCAATAATATGGAATTGCTCATGTAATTGTTGCAATAGTAACTACTTTTGTTCAGGTTGTTCTTCATCATCATCTATTATCAGCCTTCCTTGTATCTGGGCACCGAACTCTAACAAAATACAGTGGACCCCCGAGTTTCGGTCATAATTCATTCCAGAAGGCTGCTTAAGTGCCATTACCGAACGAATTTACTCACTTAAGGAATAATGTCAAGTAGGTTAGTCCATTTCAGACCCCCAAAAATACACTTACAAAAGCACTTACAATATTACACTTACATAATTGTACAATTTCCGAGGTGACCGAAACTTGGGGGTCCACTGTACATTTCCTCTGGGTCTCTTTCTTCATCATCATTGTGCAACATATATGTATCTTCAAATCTCTCACCTGGTAATCTCCTTGCCAGATGAACAATTTCCTGCACCTGGCTCTCAACCGAGGAAAAATGTGAAATTATTCGCCATTCTAGGCCATAATTTTCCCCAGCCTACATTTAAAGTTGACTGGGGCACTTTGTTCCATGCACTTCAGATGTAGCTGATGGCATCTGCAATGTTAAATTTATGCCAAAAGTCTAGTACTCCAAAGTCTGAGTCAGTGTCCTTTGCCACAAGTTTCAGTGGTTGTATGACAGATGTTGTATTTGGTGGTAAAAACAAAACTTTTACTTGTGGAAGCACATCCACGAAGAGTTCTGGATGAGTATAGGAAATATCAGAGGTGAAAGAGAATGCTGAATTACAAGGTTCTTGCTGTGCAAATAAAACATGAATTTCAGAATAAAGTAATACAGTGGACCCTCGGTTAACGAATACCCCGGAAATCGTGCAATTATGTAAGTATAATTTTGTAAGTTCTTGTGGAAGTGTATTTTTGGGGGTCTAAAATAGACTAACCTACGTGAAATTTTTCCTTAAGGGAGTAAATTCGTTCGGTAATGGCACTTGAGCAGACTTCAGGAGTGAAGTTTTTACGAAACTCGGGGGTCCACTGTACTTAAACCAGTCAACAGATAATTCCTCTGTCATCCAAGTTGACTGATTTGGCCTCCAAATAACCATTAAAGTGGTTTTATCTGAACCTTGCAAAGCATGGTGATGCTTGGAGTGATAAATTACCATGGGCTTACTCTTATCGTCTGACACATTAATGCTGAAGTAAGTTCTTGATGACATCTTTCAATAAAGATTTGTCTCATCAGCATTAAACACTTACTATGGCTCATAACCAAGCTCAGAAATAATTTCATGCAATTCAGCAAGGAAATTGCCAGCGGCCATGTGGTCAGCTAAAGCACTTTCACCAGAAAACTTATTATGCAACTGATTATGCAATTTGAATTTATGGAACCAGCCTGTACTAAACACACACCTGTTCAGGCCTCCCTCCCTCATCATATTGTTTTATAATACTCTAAAGTTTTTTTCCCTTATTTAGATGAAATTAAGTGAACTTTTCTTGGTTTTCTGTTCAATCCACTCACTCAATTTTTCTGTCTCATTTAGCTGTGTTGACCTGTTTGTCATTCTTTTCAAGAGGTCACATTTTGGGCCACTCATTGTACAAGCTCTTATCTTCTCATTCCTTTTAAATGAACCAACTGATGCTTTAATGAGACCATAGGCTCGTGCTGTCTCCAGCACACATACAGCTTATCTAATACAGTATCTTTTTTTTTTTTTTTTTAATTTTTTTTCAAAACACACACTTTTACATTTAAACAGCTTCTTGGCACTTCAACATTACTCACATTCTTTGTGGATGCCATGGTTACTGTCCAGACACAAGATATGATGATGAAAAGATAAAAAATCAATTCACTAGCACAGAGCTGGATACAGTATGGGACGTGTATGGACAAAAAACTGAGGCATGGGAGGTTGTGTACATTAAGTGTGACTAGGTCTCTTCATAAAAACAATGGCCTGATCCACAGGCTGACTGCAAAGTAAGAGAGAAAAGCTCCCACGGCATTCCATATTTTCCCCCTAAATTTGAACCATCATAAAAGAACACACGTGTGTTTGTGACTTACAGTACCTTAAGCACCTTTTTTATTGTTTCAATCTAAAAGACTTCTCAACTTTAACAAACATACACTGACTTAACTGAAAATTGGTACCCCATGCTCTGAGCACTACCTCTCTGAATTTTTTAAAATTAAATGATTTGCTTTTTACCACCAAAATTTTTATATACTGTAAATGGAGAATTTTGAAGCCAAAAGATTTAGTAAGAGTGCATGCCTTTGGTGTTTGACTAACACTTGCAATGAAGCTTTGTTGGACTCTATTCACTCACTCCTTGCAAATTATTTCTGTATTTTACTCACAGTTGCATTAAACTTTCTTCTAAGATACAGGGTTGAACATGTGCATTAATTTTTGTAAGTTGTTGACTTTCTCTCATCAGCACTGAATCAATTTGCAAAAAAAAAAAAAAAAAAAAAAAAAAAACAATGATGAGCAGGGGTCTAGATTTGCATCTATTATGTCTTTTCTTGCTTTCATCTCTCACTACACCATTCATATATTATAGTGTATATACAGAACTGAAAGGTCTTTTTATATTCCATCACCTACTGTTCAAAACATTCAATCTTCTCTTCAGTACTGCACATTAATGCTATTATAAATTTCTTTACACTAATTAACTTGCTTCCAATCCAATATATTTTCAAAAGTTCTCAAAAAGTATTCCAACCCACACAATTGTAAGATTTTTTACAGGCCAATGAATACCAAAATGAAATCTTGTGTTTTCTGCATTGTCACAGAACAAATTTGATCTCACACCTACCTTCTCTAAAACCTCTTTTCTTTTTAACCACCTTGCATTATCTACATGCCTTCTCATGTGTAACTTTCATGTTCCTTCTCTGACATGACCAATTAATTTTCTAGTATCCTTCAAAAAGCTACTTTTTTTTATTTGTCCAGTCATCTCATACCTCTCCTATTCTTCAAAAGTGTATACACAAACTAACTCTACAACGTTATTATACACTTATTGAGTTTTCCCTATTGTTTGACCAATTATGGCTGCTTTTACTTCTTCAGATATCGTCTTCCAAGCCAATTTTTCTTCCACTTCCTTCCACTCCCATACATGATACTGCACTGTCTTTCTCATATGATATCAGCTCTTTGAAAAATGCTTTACCTTTTGTTTCTTCCTATAATAAACACAATTAAAAGCTAATGGCACTGTTTAAATAAAATATAATTTTAAATTGATTAAACAACATAACTAACTTTAGATCTTAACCCTTTCAGTGTGGATCCCGTAGTACTACGGCTTTGAAGTGCAGGTCAGTCCCGTTGTTCTATGCGATGAGCTCAGCTCTCTCAGATAAGCTTTGCGTGGTAAATTTGGGCCTAGATATGAGAGACTGGGGCTATGCGGTAAGTGTGCACCATATAAAAAATCCAGCAGCACGTAGTGCACAATGGGGAAAAAAACGGACTGTTTTTGGTTTAACCCTTTCAGGGTCGGTCCCGTAGTTCTACTGCTTTGAAGCCAGGGTAGGTCCTATAGTTCCATGCCATGAGCTCAGCTCACCCAGATAAGCTGTGAACAGTAAATTTGGGCCTATATATGAGAGAATATGTCTGTGCAATAAGTGTGCACCATGTAAAAAAATCCTACACCAAGCAGTACATAATGGGGAAAAATCTGCAGTTGTTTTTTTTGGTTTAAAACAGCAACTTTGTTGTTTCTTGGTCTCACTTGATAGAATGGAAGATATATTACAGAAATAGAGATTTTGATTGGTTTCTGAACTGAAAGTAGCTTGAAATTAAGCTCAAAGTAGCGGAAATGTTAATTTTTTGCCAATATTCCAGAGTACACGAATGACATCACTCATTCAATATGCGTCCAACTGGCCAGTCTAATATGCATTTAGGAATGCAATGACATTATTTATACAATTATTATAAAAATGTAGTCTGCATAACAGTAAATCTTCTATTTTTTGTCAATAAAAATTAAAAATGGAAAGCAAGTGTAATATAAGAGACCTGGGAGCATTACTAATGAAGAGGAAATATTTTTTAATGCCAAGAATGTCTACAATGTTTATTCTGGACCCTATTTTTAAATTGGCAATTTTTTAATTTTGTTTGAAATTGGCCAAATTACTGATTTCTGATTACTTTATTGGGTGGTTGAAATAGGTAAATGGGTGGTTTCTTGTACTCAATCAACAGAATAGAAGGAATACTAGCGAAATAGCTATGAGTTTGGTCAACTGGAACAACGGAATTGGCTGAAGTGGACAAAATCACCAATGCATATATATCACCGAGACTGCTAACTGTGCGAGAGCGTAATTCCGTAAGTTTTCCATCAAATTTCATACGTCTGGTTTCATTACCTTTGGAAAAAGATTCTCTATCATTTTATAAGAATTTTTTTTTTTTTAAATTCTTTGACCCTGAGAGCAAGTTTGAAATTAGGGGTCTCCACCCTGAAAGGGTTAAGTGGGTATTCACAGCACTTAAAAAACACTAATGATCTCTACAGTAAATAATATATATTACAGGGGTTACAGAAGCTATAGTAAGACCTTGGTGCGCTGTATGTCATCCCCACGGAGAACTAAGCTCACTTCCCGATAGAAGGCTAAATGTCGTCTCTCCATATGCAGTGGAAGGTCCATAATCTGTGGAAATAAATATGTAATAATAATAAAAGATATAGATACTAAACCTATAGCTATTCTTTGACGAAAAAGGAAACGTTATTAAAGGCCAATGATGCAGCACAAACTTTGATTAATTTTGTCTATTTTATTTCTAATATTTCAGTAAAATTGCATATGCTTACATTTTCTACACAATGTTAACTCTTAAATTGGCACCGATATTTGTTTTACTTATGATACTGAATAATGCGTAAAATAGTGCAAAAAATATAACCTATGAAGTGAAGGGCTTGCAAGTTTAACACTATGTACATTAGTTTCTTATGATAACAGATGTTTTTGAAGGTGTTTTAGTATTTTAAACATAAGGAAATGCATAGCCCAACGTTGCTTCACTTGGAATACACAGTACAATGAACCTCCGCTTAACAGATTTTGGCAGTTTTGAACAAAAACAAAAAACAAAAAAACAAACAAAAAAAAACTGACCAGGCAAATATTGGAAACAATAGACAAAAATGGAAAGAAGTCTAATTCCAGAATTTGTCCATAGTGGTAGTGTCTGATTGTCTCCTGAAGCATTAGGCCAAATATGACTATTCCAACATTTGTCCAGTATGGGCCAGAGTGGCCACATCCAGAACCTGTGTTTACACTGTTCCCTGAGCTATGCATAGGCCACTTGAGCCAGTTTATTGTTTATGCTCACTGACACATTCAGTGGTCATTCAGTTTCCAATTTTCCCTGGTTTCAGTGTTTTTGTGTGACTTTATTAACATATTAAGTAAAGTGCAATTAACAATTGCTTCTAAAGCAAGTGGTGGTACCAAGAGAAAATGTGTGGGTCTGTGTTAAATAAAAACTTGAACTAATAAAGGCTGAATCTAGCATCTCAGTGGCACATTTCTCAGCCATCTATATCTTCCCAGTCATCTACATTAGAGGAACTTTACCGCTCCTCTGACTCGCAATAAAAGTTATTATGGGCCACCACTATCAATCAAGGCAGTTTACACCTCATCTCACCACAACAAAAAGGAACGCAAAATTACTGCAAATTACACACAGTACTATAAAATTACTATACAATACAGTACTGTATGTAGTATTACAGATTACAATATCTGTATTCATAGTGTCCAGTTGAATTCTGCATTAGTGGACCAAGTCCACTAGTTCAGAAGACAATTATGAAAAATTAATTCCATAATTTGGAAGTACAGTGGACCCCCGGCTAACGAACAAAATTCATTCCAGAAGCCTGCTCAAGTGCCATTACCTAACGAATTTACTTCCTTAACCCTTTGAGGGTTTTTGACGTACTAGTACGGCTTACATGCCAGGGCGTTTGACGTACTAGTACGCCTAAATTCTAGCGCCCTCAAATCAAGCAGAAACAGGCTGGTAGGCCTAGATATCAAAGAATGGGTCTGTGCGGTCAGTGTGCGCAGTATAAAAAAAAATCCTGCACCACACAGTGCATAATGAGGAAAAAAAAACTCCGACCGTATTTTTAGTTTAAAACAGCGACTTTGCAGTCTATTTTCGTATGGTATTTATGATTATATTCTCGTTTTCTTGGTCTCATTTGATAGAATGGAAGATATATTAGAGAAATAGAGATAATTTTGATCGGTTTCTCAATGACAAGTACCTAGAAATTGAGCGCAAATAGCAAAAATGTTCGATTTTTGGCGATGTTCAAGAGTAAACAAATCACGCCATACGTACAATACACATCAACTGGCGACTCTAATATTCTTGCACAAGTGTGCTGATGTCATTTATACCGTTTTTACAATGATGCAGTAGTATACATAATAATAAATCTTCAATTTATTGTGAGAATAAAAATTCAAAATGGAAAGCAAACGTAATGTAAGAGGGGCCTGGAAACGTGACTAATGGACAGATAAAATGTTATTCAAGTGCCAGGAATGTCTGTCTCGTTTATTCTGGACCCTATTTTGAAATTGGCATCTTTTGAAATTTGTGAGAAATTGGACAAATTGCCAATTTCTGACCACCTTATTGGGTAGTTGAAATCGGTAAATTGGCAGTTTCTTGTACTCAATCGATAGAAGAAATAGAGTTCTAGCGAAATAGCTATAATTGTAGTAGACTGAAACATTGAAATTTGCCGAAAATAGGGCTCAAAGTCGGCGAAATCGCCGATGCGTAAATAGCATCGATACCGCTAACTTCGCGAGAGCATAATTTCGTTAGTTTTCGATCAAATTTCATAATTTTTGTGGCGTTATGATCGGAAAAAGATTCTCTATCATTTCATAAGAAAAAATAATTTTTTTTTTTCCGAAAATGTTTCGACCCTGAGAGAGAGTTAAGAATCGGGGTCTCGACCCTGAAAGTGTTAAGAAATAATGTCACGTAGGTTAGTCTATTTCAGACCCCCAAAAATACACTTCCACAAGCACTTACAATATTATACTTAATAATTGTACGATTTCCGGGGTGTTCATTAGCGTCCACTGTATCGGACAAACTTAGTTTATTGAAGATGCTAGTCACTTACTTCTCAGCCATCTACAAATTCATTAGTGGAACTTTATAGCTCCTCAATCAAATAAAAATTATTCTGAGTCCCAACTACCTATCACAGAACTTTAAACTTCATCTTTCCACCACAAAAGGTCAGTAAAATTACACTGAATTACTCTAAAATTAGCATACTCTCCTCTACTGTACATGACTATATCACTGTACTTTCAACTTCATTTTATTTACAATTTCTCTATAGTAGTGCACTGTTTTACAGGTTACAATGTTTTTAGTGTCCAGTAGTCTTCCGAATCAACAGGCCAAGTCTGCTGATTCCGAATTTTGTCTGGTTATGTTATGATCATGAAAAATATATTTTGTAATTCAGAATCTACAGCAACTGACAATAACATACACCCTCTTCCCCATATTAGTCCGTTAATTAATGGGTTCACTATGTTGGAGACACAGTCCTCACCTGTGTACTAGTACTGTTGGACAGTTAAGGGGTTAATTCATACATACATACGTAATACAATTGCAGACAGGCGATCTTAGCAATGCAAGACAAGCCATGGGGGATGGAAATCTTCAGCGCAAGATCTTTCACACATCTCTGTACATCATCAGGAGCTATGCAATGTTGCAAGAGTAGCAACAGGTTGAATGAGAGACCAGCAAACAACCACCCACAGAATACCACAACCAAACAATTTAACCCAAAACAAACCACACTCTGCGCTCACAGCCCCCACCCCCTAGCATACACCCCACCTACACAGCAGCCTGACATAGTATCCTGCCAAGTCTATCAATCCTAACATGAATAAAGTAGCGTGGTGTGACGACTGGCTGATGTCACCAAGCTACCTTACTCTGAGAAAACATCCTCTCAATCCACCTGTTGCTACTCTTGCAACATTGTATAGCTCCTGATGATGCATGGAGATGTGTGAAAGATCTTGAGCTAAAGATTTCCATCCCCCATGGCTTGTCCTGCATACATACATTTATTTTTTTAAAACATCGACCGTCTCCAACAAAGGCAGGGTGACCCAAAAAAGAAACATTTTCACCATCATTTACACATAATCACTGTCTTTGCAGAGGCACCCAGATATGACAGTTTAGATGTCACTCCAAACAGATAATTTCCCAAACCCCTCCTTCAAAGTGCAGGCATTGTACTTCCCATCTCCAGGACTCAAGTCTGGCTAACCTGTTTCCCTTAATCCCTTCACAAAATATTACCCTGCTCACACTCCAATCACTCGTCAGGTTCCAAAAACCATTCGTCTCCACTCCTATCTAATATGCTCACATGCCTGCTGTATGTCCAAGCCCCCTGCACACAAAACACTTTTATTCCCTCCCTCCAACCTTTCCTAGGAAGACATACATTTTTTTTTTCAACACGTCAGCCGTCTCCCGAGGAAAGGTAACCCAAAGAAAGAATAAAACACTTTCACCGTCATTCACACAATATCACAATATATTCCTACCAGTTCCAAAGACAGTATGATAATCAAACATGATGTGCCCACTTTAAGAGTTAAATGCAGCTTCTGCTTTCGTATATTAAATACTAGAAAAAATTAATTTGTTTTGTGTAAATTTTCATCACATGACTGTTATACTATGAAGAGTATTCTATGTACAAAATATTTATGAATATTTTTTTTAATTCAAAAACTGAATTCCCATCTGAAAGATGCACAAGTACTATACCATACCTTTTTAAATTTCCTACATTTTATTTCTTAAGAATTCAAGGCTAAATACACATCCTATACTATATAGTTTATGATGCAACTAGTTACACAACTATGAAACATTACACTTTACCTCAGCAGATGTAAAACAGCAATATGCACAATGGAAGTGTATAATAGGGATTTTGTCACCTCCAAGGGCACACCCTGGCAGAGGGCAAGCACCCCCAACTACCACTGTAAAGTGCTCCTTGTGTGTCTCAAATACATGTAACCGGTAATGAGACAAGGCCTCACGAACCTGTGAATGAAGCATAAATAGCCTTTATTAGTATATTCATGAAAGCACGTTTAACCTACAAATCATACAGCTCCTGGTTAAACAGCCAATAGTGAGACAAGGTCTGACAAACTGTAGATAACTGCTTCATAGAACTGATAAGTTCTTGAGTTAGACACTTGCATATTTTTTTTTTGTGGAAACATTATGCAAATGCAACTAATGTGACATTTTATTCACTCATACATAATCACTGTCTTTGCAGAGGCGCTCAGATACGACAGCTGAGAATAAGTCCCTCCCAACTGTCACTATCTCAGACCCCAGATCCCAGAGTATTATATACATATACCGTACATGTATATTTTTCCTTTTAACAAACTGGCCGTATCCCACCGAGGCAGGGGTGACCCTTTAAAAAGAAAAACGTAAGTTTTTTAAATTTAGTAATTTATACAGGAGAAGGGGTTACTAGCCCCTGGTTCCCAGCATTTTAGTTGTTTCTTACAACATGCATGGCTTACGAAGAAAGAATTCTTTTCCACTTTCCCATGGAGATATCACATATACAGTGGACCCCCGGCTAACGAACAGCCCGGAAATCGTACAATTATGTAAGTATAATATTGTAAGTGCTTGTGGAAGTGTATTTTTGGGGGTCTGTAATGGACTAACCTACTTGACATTATTTCTTAAGGGAGTAAATTCGTTCGGTAATGGCACTTGAGCAGGCTTCTGGAATGATTTTTTTTTGTTAGCCGGGGGTCCACTGTATATATATATTTTATATGATAGTGGAGACTTCGATGGTAGGCTCACCTGTAGGAAGCTGCCTGCACACCGTCGACACTGAAGCACACCCACACTGGTCAGAGGTTCTCCATTCTCATTATCAATAGTGGCTAATGCAGGAAGGAACTGGCTGCCCAGGATCAAATCTGCTAGGAGATCCACAGACATATTATAATACGTAGGTGAGAATGATATCATTTTTAAGAAGAGAAACAAATAAAAACAATTTGCTACGCCACGGGTGAACTAATCCTTCACGTATAGTATAGGTTACATCTGATTTCAATAAAAAAAATCTTAATAATAATTTTATTTTTGAAATTTCTTAATGGCTATTACTTTATGGAAAAATACCTTCGTATTCCTTTATATAAACTAGCAACAACATTATAATTCTTATTCAAATTATAAGCTTAAACAATTATTTAAATAAAGAATAGTGCCACAGAAGTGAAAATTAAATACTATGCAGTATTTATCTTATACACAGTGGAACCCCGAGTTTCGAACGCATCGACTATCGAACGCTTCGAGTTTCGATTGCTTTTTTTTAACCAATTTTGTCCCGAGTATCAAACGTGACCCGTGTTTTGAACCATGTACCAGACCTGTCCGCCTCCCCGCGAAGGCGTCGTGAGTCAGTCTGGCTTTGTTTATCCTCCAAGTGAACAATACCCTGTATGCTCATCCAAACATTTCACAATTAATTCATTGTTTGGTGCTTGTTCATTAAGTGCGACTGTGAAATAAGCTACCATGGGCCCAAAGAAACTTCCTAGTGGCACCCCTGTGGTAAAGAAAGTGAGAAACAGCATAGAAGTGAAGAAGGAAATAGTAAAAAAATACGAGAGTGGTGTGCGACTTGTGGAGCTTGCCAGGATACATGGCAAAAGCAAATCAACAAGAAGGCAGGGAGTGTAGCAGGGATGCAGGGAGTGTAGCAGGCATGCAGGGAGTGTAGCAGGCATGCAGGGAGTGTAGCAGGCATGCAGGGAGTGTAGCAGGCATGCAGGGAGTATAGCAGGCATGCAGGGAGTATAGCAGGAAGGCATG
>WNWK01000561.1:355507-440856 GCA_009830355.1 Cherax destructor | reverse complement strand
CACCCTTTTTAAACTACAAATTTTTTAAGGTATTGGGTAGATGGGGGGAATTTTTTTGGGGAACTTTTATATGTCTATAAAAAAAAGGGGGGCGGTATTTCATGCAGGCCAGGGGGGTATAACATCATTCAAGAGTGAAGAAGAGCAGGAGTAGTGTGGGGAGGTCTAGGCATTCTAGAATGAAAGGGGGTAAAGCAGCGGAACTGGGGATCATGACAGAAATTCTAAAATCGGGGGATATAGTGTTGGAGTGGTTGGTATTTTTTTAATAAATGTATGAAAGGGGAAGGTACCTAGGGATTGGCAGAGAGCATGTATAGTTCCTTTATATAAAGGGAAGGGGATAAAAGATTAGAATTACGTATAGGGAATAAGTTTACCGGTATACCAGGTAAAGTGTATGATAGGGTTATTATTGAAAAAATTAGGGGTAAAACAGAGAGTAGGATTGCAGATGAGCAAGGAGGCTTTAGAGTGGGTAGGGGATGGGGTAGATCAAGTGTTTACATTGAAGCATATATGTGAACAGTATTTAGATAACGTAGGGAAGTTTTTCATTGCATTTATGGATTTAGAAAAGGCATATGATAGAGTGGATAGAGGAGCAATGTGGCAAATGTTGCAAGTGTATGGAATAGGTAGTAAGTTACTGAATGCTGTAAAGAGTTTTTATGAGGATAGTGAGGCTCAGGTTAGGGTGTGTAGGAGGAGAGATTACTTCCTTGTAAAAGTAGGTCTTAGACAGGATGTGTAATGTCACCATGGTTGTTTAATATATTTATAGATGGGGTTGTAAAGAAGTAAATGCTAGGTGTTGGGGAGAGGGGTGGGATTAAATTATGGGGAATCAAATGCAAAATGGGAGTTGACACAGTTACTTTTTGCTGATGATTCTGTGCTTATGGGAGATTCTAAAGAAAAGTTGCAAAGGTTAGTGGACAAGTTTGTGGGGGTGTGTAAAGGTAGAAAGTTGAAAGTGAACAAAGATAAGAGTAAGGTGATGAGGGTATCAAAAGATTTAAATAAAGAAAAATGGATATCACATTGTAGAGAGGGTTTATGGAAGAAGTGAATGTTTTCAGATATTTGGGAGTTGACTTGTCAGCGGATGGGTTTATGAAGGATGAGGTTAACCATAGAATTGATGAAGGAAAAAGATGAGTGGTGCGTTGAGGTATCTGTGGAGACAAAAACATTATCCATGGAGGCAAAGAAGGGAATGTATGAAAGTATAGTGGTACCAACACACTTATATGGGTGTAAAGCATGGGTTACAAATACTGCAGCGAGAAGGCAGCTGGAGTCAGTGGAGATGTCATGTCTAAGGTCAATGTGTGGTGTAAATATTATGCAGAAAATTTGTAATGTGGAAATTAGAGAGGTGTGGAGTTACTAAAAGTATTTGTTAGAGAGCTGAAGAGGGTTTGTTGAGGTGGTTTGGTTATTTATAGAGATTGGATGAAGGTAGAATAACTTGGAGAGCGTATAAATCTGTAGGGAAGGAAGGCGCGGGGTAGGGGTAGTCCTGAAAAGATTGGAGGGAGTGGGTAAAGGAGGTTTTGTGGCGAGGGCTTGGACTTCCAGCAAGCGTGTGTGAGCTTGTTAGATAGGAGTGAATGGAGACGAATGGTTTTGGGACCTGATGAGCTGTTGGAGTGTGAACAGGGTAATATTTTGTGAAGGGATTCAGGAAACCAGTTAATTGATTTAGTTGGACTTGAGTCCTGGAAATGGGAAGTACAATGCCTGCACTTTAAAGGAGGGTCTGGGATAGTGACAGTTGGGAGGGACTTATTCTCAGCTGTTGTATTTGAGCGCCTCTGCAAAGACAGTGATTATGTATGAGTGAGGTGAAAGTGTTGAATGATGATGAAAGTATTTTCTTTTGGGATTTTCTTTCTTTGGGTCACCCTGCCTCGGTGGGAGACTGCCGACTTGTTGAAAAAAAAAAAAATAATTAGTGTGCTGTATATGCATTTTTTTGCCTTATGGCACTTTAACCCTTTCACCCCGGTCCTGTAATAATACGGCTTGCGAGCCAGTGTCAGTCCCGTAATACAACGCCAAATTCTAGTGGCTTCAGTCTTCGGGAGATAGCTGGTAGGCCTACATATGAGAGAATGGGTCTGAGTGGTCAGTGTGTGCTGTATAAAAAAATCCTGCAGCACGCGTGCATAATGAGAAAAACTGTACTGTTTTTGGTTTAAACAGCGACTTTGTAGGTGTATTTTCGTATGGCATTTATGTTTGTATTCTTGTTTTCTTGGTCTCATTTGATAGAGTGAAAGATATATTACAGAAATATAGATGATTTTGAATGGTTTTCGGCCAAAAGTACCTTGAAATTGGGCTAAAATCAGCGGAAATGTTCAATTTTGCGATGTTCAAGAGTAAGCAAATGACATCACGCATCCAATCACGTCAAATGGTGGGTCTAATATGCTTTCACAAATGTGCTGATATTATTTATACCATTTTTACAATAATGCAGTAGTCTGCATAACAGTAAATATTCTATTTTTTTGTGAATAAAAAATTTAAAATGGAAAGCAAGCGTAATACAGTGGTCCCTGGTTTTCGCGAAAATTCGTTCCAGAATGCTGCTCAAGTGCCATTACCGAACGAATTTACTCCTTAGAAATAATGTCACGTAGGTTAGTCTATTTCAGACCCCCAAAAATACACTTCAACAGCACTCGAAAATACACTTACATAAATGTTCGAGTTTGGAGATGCACGAAAACCGAGGGACCACTGTATAAGAGGAGCATGAAGATGTGACTAATGAACAGTGAAAATTTTATTTTAGTGCTAGGAATGTTTGCATTGTTAATTCTTGACCCTATTTTTAAATTGGCCTTGAATTTTGTATGAAATTGGCAAAATTACCAGTTTCTGATCACTTTATTAGGTAGTTGAAATAGGTAAATGGACATTTTCTTGTACTCAGTCGATAGAACAAAAGAGTTCTAGCAAAATAGCTGAGTTTGGTCAACTGGAACAATGGAATTGGTCGAAAATAGGGCTCAAAGTGGGCAAAATTGTCGCTAACTTCACGAGAGCGTAATTCCGTAAAGTTTCCATCAAATTTCGTACTTTGGTTTCATTACCATTGGGAAGAGATTCTCTATCATTTCATAAGTTTTTAAATTCTTCAACACTGAGAGCAAGTTTGTGAGCAGGGCTCTCGACAGTGAAAGGGTTAAATGTCGTAGTATATTACGTTTGGGTGGGGTGGCCAGGTAGGCTACCTAACCAACCACACCTGACTTCTTACAATAAACACTACTCATCTCTCACCCTACATTAAGACTACAAATATTTTAAGGTAATAATGAGTGTACTATGTGTGTATTTTTCTTTATTGTTTTTAAATGCCTAGTTCTATTGCTAACTTAATATATGTTAGTATAAACTTGTTATTTGGCATTTATATGCATTTATAAGTTGAAAAAATGGTGTTCTGCTTTCAGCAATGTCCGTTTTCCCGGCGATACCTGGGAACCTATCCTGCCATATAAATGTGGCCCTGCTGTACTTATTTTAATAGCTGTTTTAGTGTGTCTGTGATTGTTTTGTTATTAACCATTGTGTTTTGCATTTGTGTTTGGATGTAAGTAATATATAATGTTTTACTTGCAGCTGGGGAAGGAATTTGAGTTTTACCAATGATGTAGTTTTATCTGCCTCTGCAGTAACAATGTCTGCCACAGCACATCTTCAGTCTGCCCTCTTACAGGTAAATGAATTTATCTCACATTTGTAAATTTCTCTTTTCTTCTTTCACTACACCGGCAGGTGGCCCAAAAATAAAAACGAAAGTTTCTCTTTTTAACTTTAGTAATGTATACAGCAGAAGGGTTACTAGCATCAATACAGAGAATAAAGTTGAATTTTACTGGGGGTAGCTTGAAATATAAGATAGAGTAAACTCAAGGGTACTGGAGTAACTGATAACACAAATTTTAACTTTTTCTAAATTACCTCAAGAGTTTTGGTAGAAAGGGAAACTTCCCCAGATGACAGAATAGAACTCGGGACAAGGGTAAAAAGGGGAAGTTTATAGAAAAGAGAAAACTACTGAATACCAATTTAAAAACGTGTCGTCCTGTCAGATGCTTGGGAAATATGACTAGTTGATTTTATTCTGTATAAATAGTATATTAGATCTATGCACATAAAGGGCCCCAGAATCTGGAATTCATTACCAGTAAATATTAAGTTAACCTTGTCTGAAAATCAATTTTAAGACTCTTCTCAAAAATCACCTACTCACCCTAAACTAAATACTGTAAACTACTTTCAAAAATGCTCAATATTATTTTCCTTAAGATAATCTCAATTTTATATTACCATCCTCCTAAACACTTACAATTTAATATCATCATATTATCATTTTAACAGTATAATATCATCATATTGTACTTTGAAATAAAATATATAACTAGAATAAACTCAATCAATTTCTCTAGTATTATGTACATAGTCTATAAGTCATTAGATTAAGCTGCCCCTAATGCCATGGCATGCCAGTGGCTCTCCTTGCATTTCAGTTTTATGATTGTAGCTACCAATATCTACTTGCAAAGAAATAAAATTTACTTTACTTACTTTACTTTACTATCAACCAGATTGACATTAAAAAACACAGAAGCAGTATGAAGTCTTATTAATTAACTGTTTCACTCATGCAGGGAGCTTTATCGATATACAGTGGACAGCTAATTCGCATGATCTTTTTTTTTTTTTTTTTGGCCATCTCCCACTGAGGCTGGATGACTTGAAGAAGAAGAAATGAAAGGTCATCCCATTCTCTTTATGATATAATTCAACCTTGCAGGAAGTGATTAACACACATTCTTCAGGGTTTCGTGGGTTAGATTTCCCCATGACTTTCGGATGACATCCTAAAGCCATAGGAGTGGGCTGATATCCTGTTCCTTGTAGATCTGTCATAGCCCAGAGGGTCTCAGTGTGGTTCAAGTCTGGGGAATATCCTGGTCAGTCATCAAAGAAGGGTATCTCACAGCTAAGAAGCCACTGAACAGCAGATTTTGTGGTGTGGTAAAACCCTTGTAACACTATGAAAGATTTAGGTAAATGATAACAGCCATTCTAGTTACATTATTGCAGTTAATGTTAGTGGGATCATTTTTAGGTTTTTATGGATGTGCTTTTGGCCAGGTCATGTCATCAAAACTGTCTTCAAGGAACTGACACAACCAGGCTCTTCCGGACACTAGCGCATATTAGTGGCTTCTACTGTTTCCTTCATTTGATGGCCTGCTTTATGTAATTCAATGATCCCTATAATTGTCTCTTGTGTCAGCAATTTACTCCTGCTTATATTAATATGTCAGTAGTCAAAAATGTCTGACAAACTAAGCTCTAAAGACCACACTGCATATAGGTACCACAGACACAGAAACCATCCAACACAAACCTAGAAGGCACCTAAGATGCAGGACTTCAGTAGCATTAGGGAATCCTGAGACATCCCACTTTGAGTTGCAAATCACATAACTTTTGTCCCATTGACAAGCTTGCTATGGTAGGGTATTTGGGTGTTGAAGTATGCTGAGCATATACCCAGGCTACTTTGATGATGAGCACTGTATATTCTTGTTTAATGTTATACGGCTTCCTGCATGAGTGAAACAGTGTTAATTAATTATTAAAGGTTCTAATACTACTGATTTAATATCCAACATGTCAGAACTTTGTACCTCTATTTTCACATCTGTTTGTATATCCTTTTTTTCCAGGATGATGGTGTTGCTAGCGAGCTTTATCAAGAAACACTAATGGGTCATGATCTCCTCTCAGATCCCACCACTGATCCTCAGTCAACAATCAACCTTCGTGATTTAGAATAATGGTTTATACCGAAAGCTCCTTTTGCCAGGGTAAATTTTTATTTGCACTGTACTGTAATGATCTCATATGGCACAACTGTGTTATTTTGTCAAACTTGATAAGAATAAGTTTGATTTTGCTTGGTCATATTCAAAAAGGCTCTTTTAATTTTATGTATTCCAGTAAACCTCAATTTAATGGACTAATAGGGAAGGGAGGGAGAGGGAATGGGTAATGGCAGTTATGATGGATAGAGATGAGATTGTTTTATCATTATTATAACAATAATGGGCAATCCTGTAATCACTGGACTTTGTCTAATGTTTCCAAATCAACTGACCCAGCGGATTTTGTCTTGCATTTCTGAAATTCATTAAATTAAGGGTTTACTATACTGTACTATGTTTAAAGTCAGCAGCTACCTCTTGGGTAGTTCCAGATATATAGTGATAACTAATTTTTTATAAAGGATTTTATACGAAAGGGTTTCAGATGTATTGACTGTTCTGAAAGGAACTGTAATATTAAAATGAATATTTAAAAGTATTCTCCATGGGGAAGTGGAACAGAATTCTTCCTCCGTAAGCCATGCGTGTCGTAAAGGCGACTAAAATGCCGGGAGCAAGGGCTAGTAACCCCTTCTCCTGTATATATTACTAAATGTAAAAGGAGAAACTTTCTTTTTTCCTTTTGGGCCACCGCTTCAGTGGGAAATGGCCGACGTGTTGAAAATGAAAAAAAAATTTAAAAGTGTTTGAGAAGTATTCTTAGTTCTAAAACGAATTGATATTATTAATAGTACTCTGCATAAGAAGTCTGAATGTTTCTTCGATTTGGCTTATGTTAATCCAGTTATATAGACAATAGAGACTAAACTTATTTTAACCCTTTAACTGTTTAAGACCCTGGGAAAAAAATTACTGTGAGTTCATTTTTTTGTATCGAATAAGACTAAAATGAGTGGAATGTGATAAAAACTTAGGATTTTATGGCGTGTTGAATTTGGCGAAAAAAGTTATCACTAATCAGCAACAATGGCACTACATTTTACAGTTTATTGACACTAATGTATGATTGTTTTTGTTTTTAAATTGCTTTTAATGTTTAACTATATATACTAGTTTTTTATAATATTAGTTGTGTTTCAAGGTGTTTCAGTACGTACTTCAAACAATGCTTCACTTGGAATAATCAAAATACGTACAGTGGAACCTCAGCTTACGAGTTTAATCCATTCCGTGACCTTGCTCGTATGCTGAGTCAATTTTCCTCATTTAAATTAATTGAAATGGCATTAATCTGTTCCAGTGGAATTCCTGCTCTCAGAGGCAGGAAAATACACTTCAATATAATGCTAATATCAACTCTACAGCTTATTTATCTATCACAATTGATCTAATGACATAATAAACAATATAAATAACATAGAAACCTGATATGTACTCTAGAATGAATAAAATATGTCATTATGTATGTGGCTAGCGGAGGCGATTGCGGAGAGTTTGTTTGGAGACAGGACAAAATACTCCTTCAATATGATGCTAATATCAACTCTACGGCTTATTTATCTATCACAATTGATCTAATATGACATAATAAACAATATAAATAACATAGAAACCTGATGAATACTCTAGAATGAATAAAATATGTCATTATGTGACAAGTAGAGGCAGCCATTCCCAGTTCCGCATTGTTGTGGTATTCACTGCTATCTAGTGGCAGCCTTTCGAACCTCATTTGTTATTATAGTACGTATTACAGTAGACCCTCATTTAGCACGGTAGTTACGTTCCTGAAAAGGTCGTGTTAAATAAAATTGTGTTAGATAATTAAAAGAACTTATGGGAAAAATAGGGTTACATTCCTGGGAGTCTCCAAAAGCCAAACAAGTTTTTTAAACCAACAGATCTTGCAAAAATTGAAGGCAAATATGTAATTGTAATTCATTGTCGTGATATATTACTGCTTAAGACTACAAATGCAATAGAAATAATAGTATTTCTTACCTTAAATTGTGGGAAATGATGTTTGTGGATGATTGTGAAGAGAGTGGATATGGATGGTGTGGCCCTACTGGGCTGAGGTGGATGGTTGTTGGTTGTCAGTAGAAGTGGATGGTAGAGGTTCTGGTACTGAAGTCAATGGTTGTACAGTGAACCCCGGTGCTCGACGGCGTTGGGCTCGGCCAAATCGGTGTTCAACGGGTTTTTTACAATATTTTTGGCTCAGTATTAGGCGGCCACTCGGAGTTGGGCGAGTTGGCTATCCGTCCCGGACGCGTACGCGTGTGGCCGTGGCCCAGCTGTGCGCCCAGGCACTCAGTGTGTTATTGTTTACAAGCGGCGACCACTACCCACGCACCACCCACGCATTCATACCATATATATTGTCATTATTCCAGTGTTTTAGTGCTTGCAACTGCTAAATAAGCCACCATGGGCCCCAAGAAAGCTCCTAGTGCCAAGCCTGTGGTAAAGAATGTCAGAAATACGGTAGAATTGAAGAAGGAGATGATAGCAAAATATGAAAGTGGAGTGCGTGTCACTGAGCTGGCCAGGCTCTATGGCAAATCCCATTCAACCATCTCTTCCATTTTGGCCAGAGAAAGGAAATCAAGGATGCTGTTGTTGCGAAAGGTGCAAGTATGGTCACAAAACAGAGATCTCAAGTGCTGGAACAAGTGGAAACTTTGTTGGGTGTGGATCAACGAGAAACAGTTAGCAGGAGATAGTGTTACGCAGGCAATAATATGTGAAAAAGCAAGGCAGTTGCATGATGATCTCGTCAAGAATATGCCTGCAACGAGTGCTGAAGTGAACGAATTTAAAGCCAGCAAAGGCTGGTTTGACAGATTTAAGAAGCGAAGTGGCATACATAGTGTTGTGAGGTATGGTGAGGCTGCCAGTTCTGAGAAAAGTGCTGCTGAAAATATGTGCAAGAATTCCAGGGGTACAAAGAGGCTGAACAATTCCAACCCCAACAAGTGTTCACGAAACAGGCCTGTTTTGGAAGAAAATGCCAAACAGGACCTACATTACAAAGGAGGAAAAGGCACAGCCAGGACATAAGCCTATGAAAGACAGGCTAACTCTCATGATGTGTGCTAATGCCAGTGGTGATTGCAAAGTGAAGCCTTTACTGGTGTATCATTCTGAAAATCCCCGAGTGTTTGGCAGATGCGGTATCACCAAGTCTAATTTGTGTGTGATGTGGAAGACTTAACAAAAAGGCATGGGTCACTAGGAAATTTTCCTTGATTGGTTCAAAAACGTGTTTGGCCCCAGTGTGAAGAAATATCTTGAGGAAAATAATTTGCCACTTAAGTGCCTCCTGATAATGGACAATGCTCCAGACTTGGCAGAGGAAATTGTGCAGGGCTGTGAGTTCATCAAAGTGAAGTTCTTGCCCCCTAATACCACTCCTCTCCTCCAGCCCATGGACCAGCAGGTCATTTGCAACTTTAAAAACTCTATACCAAAGCAATGTTTCAAAAGTGCTTTGATGTGACCCTGAACATGGAAATGACCCTAAAAGAGTTTTGGAAAGATCATTTCCATATCCTGCATTGTGTAAAGCTTATAGGTAAGGCTTGGGAGGAGTGACTACCAGGACTTTGAACTCTGCCTGGAGAAAATTGTGGCCAGACTGTGTCCTAGATTTTGAAGGTTTTGGGGCTGAGCCTCAGAAGCCTGAGCCTGTTGTGCAAGAAATTGTGGAACTGGGCAAGTCCATGGGGTTGGATGTTTGTACCCAGGATGTGGAACAGTTGGTGGAGGAGTACAATGAAGAGTTAACCACTGAAGATCTGCAAGAGCTTCAACAGCAACAACAGACCACAGTTCGGGAAAATGATCCCGAGGAGGAGGAGGTGGAACCGAGATGGAAGAAGGTGCCTTCTTCAAAAATTATGGAGATTTGTGCCCAATGGACTAATGTGCAGACATTTATGTATGATTATCACCCTAACCAAGATGTTGCACGCCATGTATGCGACATGGTTAATGACATTGTCTTGTCACACTTTAGGGACATTTTAAAGAACTGCCAGACACTAGCATACAACTCCACCTTCTTCCCTCTTCCTGTCCTCCACACATCAACAACTCTTCAATAAATGTAAGTGACATGTTATTGTACTATTTATTTCTTAATTTTTTATAAAATTGTGTTTAATTTAATGTCAAAAAGTTCTAAAAAATATTTTATTTTAACCCTTAAACTGTCCACACGTAGATATACGTTCACTCGCGTAGCTGACCGAGTATTTTGAGAAAAAATAAATTGTTCGTTTTCTTTAAAATGAAGAGTGCATTTTGTTTGTCATTCCCACATTTTGTAATACTACACACACTGAGTGCACAGACCCATTCTCTAATCTCTAGGCAACTCAGGCTTATCGTGACAAGGTTAAAAGCATTTGAAAAAAAACGTAGATCTACGTTCGGTCAGCTACGCGAGTGAACGTATATCTACGTGTGGACAGTTTAAGGGTTAATACTTTTGGATGTCTGGAACGGATTAATTTTATTTCCATTATTTCTTATGGGGAAAATAGAATCGGAGTTCGACCAAACCGGTGGTCGACGGGCCCTCTGGGACGGATTACCGACGAGAACCGGGGGCTCACTGTATTGCAGTGTGCATAAATTCTGTAATGGATCTCTAGGCTCTTTTACCCTGCATTACATTATACAGCTGATGGTAAGGCATCATCAGCTGGTCTAAACCCTGTTTCAAAGCCCTGCTTCTAGCTTTGTCAGGTCCTCTTCAGTGAAAAAGTCTGCTAGTTTAGCAGCGACATGGAACTGCTCACGTAACTGCTGCAATGTTAACTGTTTTCTTCAGGTTCTTCATCTTCTTCTGTTATCTCCCTCCCTTGTATCTGTGCATCGAACTCTGCCAACATTTCCTCTGGACTCCTGTCTTCTTCATCATCATCATATTCTAAGAGTTCATTCACATCTTCATTCATATCTTCAAAACCATCACCTGGTAATCTCCTTGCCAGCTGAACAATTTCTGAACTTCACTCTCAAGCAAGGAAAACCAGTGAAAGAATTAACTACAGAAGGCCATAACTTTCCCCAGCCTGCATTTAATGTTGATTGGGGCACTTCATTCCATGCACTTCTAGCATAGCTGATGGCATCTGCAATGTTAAATTTACTCCAGAAGCTTGGTACTGCCAGGTTGGAGTCAGAGTCCATTGATGCAACTAGTTTTTTATAACTTTTTTGTGTAGTTACACTTGAATGTCTTAATAACTCCCCAGTCCAGTAGTTGAATCAGAGATGTATGTGGGGTCACATCCAGCAAAGCTTGTGAATGAGTACGGGAATTATCAAGACTGAAGAGAGCCTTGAATGCAAGGTTCTTGCTGTGCAGGTAAAACTTGACTTCAGGAATAAAGTGATGCTTAAACCAGTCAATAAATATTTCCTCTGTCATCCATGCTGACTGGTTTGACCTCCATATTACTGGTAAGGTGTTTTTATCCACACCTTTCAAAGCACGAGGATTCTTAGAGCGGTAAATAACCATGGGCTTACACTTGAAATCACCTGATGCATTACCGCAAAGGAGCAAGGTGAAGCGATCCTTTGCTGCCATGAAGCCCGGTGCACTTTTCTCTTGCTGACTGATATAAGTTCGTGTTGGCATTTTCTTCCAGAAAACACTTGTCTCGTCAGCATTAAACACTTGATGTGGCTCATAGCCACCCTCAGAAATAAGTTCCTGAAATTCAGCAGGGAAATTACTTGCTAATGAATGATCAGCTGTAGCACTTTCACCAAAAAAAACTTAATACGTATTATGTAACTTATGTAACTTAAAGTTCTGGAACCAGCCTTCGCTAAACACACACTCGTTTTCAGGATTTTCTTCCTTATCACACACTGCTTTAAACAACTGTACGGCCTTTTCCCTAATTAAGAGGATATTAAGTGGTGCCCCTTTCTTTGTTTTTTGTTCAATCCACTCAAGCAACAAGTTTTCTGTTTTATTTACTTGTTGGGACCTACGTGTCATTCTTTTCATGAGCTCACATTTTGAGTTATTCATTACACAAGCTCGTGTATTCGCCTCATTCTTTCTAATTGTACGAACTGACGCTTCATTAAGGCCATAGGCCCTGACTATATCCACCACACGTGAGCCACTCTTAAGCTTATCTAATATCTCAATTTTCTTTGTAATTCCTAGACTTGAACGCTTAAACCTTTTCTTGACACTTGCTGGAACACTTGCATGCTTACTGGGTGCCATGATTGCTTGGCAGATTTATCAAAATGCAACGAAAATGAGAAAATGTATGTAAATAAACACAGCGAGCTTCCCGATTATTGTCGTCCTGCACACGTATGAACCAAACTGAACGCTGGGAGGGATGCGTGGGTGGGTGAGGGTGGCAGGGGATGGTAGTAGGACTCCCCACTGACTCAATGGTTTAACCCACGCTGGCGACCGCGGCTCAAAAATTTTTCCCCTCCAGCCGAACCGTGTAATATCAGTTTTACGTCGTGTTAGATAAGAATGTGCTGCAATTCTTCAATTGTGCAATACCCATAACGTGCAACATAAATTCGTGCTAAATGAGGGTCTACTGTATTCTTCTTCTTCTTTCAACAAATCGGCCGTTTCCCACCAAGGCAGGGTGGCCCAAAGAGAAAAACAAAAGTTTCTCTTTTTAACTTTAGTAATGTATACAGGAGAAGGGGTTACTAGCCCCTTGCTCCTGGCATTTTAGTCGACTCTTACAATACGCATGGCTTACGGAGGAAGAATTCTGTTCCACTTCCCCATGGAGAAACTGTATTATTATAATTATTATTATAGTATTATTATTATTATTATTATTATAGTATTACAGTAGAACGTCATTTAGCACGATAGTTACGTTCCTGAAAAAGTCGTGTTAGATAATTTCGTCTTAAATAATTAACAGAACTTATGGGAAAAATAGGGTTACGTTTCTGAGAGTCCCCAAAACGCCAAACAAGTTTTTTTTAGACCAACAGATCTTGCAAAAATTGAAGGCGAATATGTAATTTTAGTTCATTGTCATGATCTATTACTGCTTAAGACTACAAATGCAATAGAAATAATAGTATTTCTTACCTTAAATTGTGGGTAATGATGTTTGTGGATGGTAGTGAAGAGTGGATATGGATGGTGTGGCCCTACTGGGCTGAGGTGGATGCTTGTTGGTTGTCGGTAGAAGTGGATGGTAGAGGTTCTGGTGCTGAAGTCGATGGTTGTATTGCAGTGTGCATAAATTCTGTAATGGATCTCTGGGCTTTTTTATTCTGCATTTCATTATACAGCTGACGGTAAGGCATCATCAGCTGGTCTAGACCCCATTTCAAAGCCCTGCTTCTAGCTTTGTCAGGGTCCTCTTCAGTGAAAAAGTCTGCAACTTTACCAATAATATAGAACTGCTCACGTAACTGCTGCAATGTTAACTCTTTTTCTTCAGGTTCTTCTTCATCTTCTTCTGTTATCTCCCTCCCTTGCATCTGTGCATCGAACTCTGCCAACATTTCCTCTGGACTCCTGTCTTTATCAGCATCTTCTAAGAGTTCATTCACATCATCTTCATTCATATCTTCAAAACCATCACCTGGTAATCTCCTTGCCAGCTGAACAATTTCCTGAACCTGACTCTCAAGCAAGGGAAAACCAGAGAAAGAATTAACTACAGAAGGCCATAACTTTCCCCAGCCTGCATTTAATGTTGATTGGGGCACTTCATTCCATGCATTTCTAGCATAGCTGATGGCATCTGCTATGCTAGGGAGGGATGCGTGGGTGGGTGAGGGTGGCGGGGGATGGCACAAGGATTCCCCCACTGATTCAATGGTTTAACCCACCGCGGGCGACCGCGCGCTAAAAAATTTTCCCCTCCTGCCGAATCGTGTAATATCATCTTTACGTCATGTAAGAGGATAATGTGTCGCAAATCTTAAATCGTGCAATACCGGTAACGTGCAACATAATCTCGTGCTAAATGACGTTCTACTGTATTATATTATTATTATTATACAGTGGACCCTCGGTTTTCGTTGAAAATTCTTTCCAGAATGCTGTTTGAGTGCCATTACCGAACGAATTTGTTCCCATACGGACAAATGTAAATTAGATTAGTCATTTCAGACCCCCAAAAATACACTTACAAAAAGCACTTACGAAAATACACTTACATAATTGTTCGAGTTTCGAGGTGAACGAAAACCAAGGGTCCACTGTATTATATTATTATTATACAGTGGACCCTCGCTTATCGGCCGTTCCTGTTATCGGCCAACTCGTTTATAGGCCAGTTTTTCGGCTTCTGCTTATTGGCCGTATGGGACGCGGCAACCCTACGGCCCAGCTGCTTTGCGTGTCAGTTTGGCAATGTCTCTTGGCGCGTGAGGAAGTTTGCTCATTCATCCAAACATTTTGCTTGTTTTCCATTGTTTGTAGTGGGTTTTTTTCAGTGCAACTGCGAAATAAGTAACCATGGCTCCCAAGAAAGTTCCTAGTAAAGTTCCTGTGGTAAAGAAAGTGAGAAATACGATGGAATTTAAGAGAGAAGTGATTGAAAAATATGAGAGTGGTATGTGTGTGCTGGAACTTGCTAGGATGTACAGGTAAAACAAATCTCCAATTACATCCATCCTGGCAAAGAAAGAACAAATCAAGGACGCTAATGTTGCCAAAGGAGTAAATGTGCTTACGAAACAAAGGTCACCAATAAGAAAACTCCTGGAACAAGTGCTGCTGGTAGTGAATTTAGGGCCATCAAAGGCTGGTTTGAGAGAATTAAGAAGCGTAGTGGCATACACAGTGTTGTAAGGCATGGTGAGGCTGCCAGTTCTGACAAATATGCGGCTGAAAAATATGTTAAGGAATTTAAGGAGTACATAGAGGCTGAACAATTCCAACCCCAACAAGTGTTCAATTGTGATGAAACAGGCCTGTTTTGGAAGAAAATGCCAAACGGACCTACATCACGCAGGAGGAAAAGGCACTGCCAGGACACAAGCCTATGAAAGATAGGTTAACTCTCTTGTGTGGTAATGCTAGTGGGGATTTCAAAATGAAGCCTTTACTGGTGTATCACTCTGAAAATCCCAGAGTGTTCAAGAAAAACAATGTCATCAAGAATAGATTGTGTGTGATGTGGAAAGCTAATAATAAGGCATGGGTCACAAGGCAAATTTTCAAAGAGTGGGTTAATGATGTGTTTGGCCCAAGTGTAAAAAAATACCTCTTGGAACATAAATTGCCACTCAAGTGCCTCCTGTTACTGGACAATGCTCCTGCACATCCTCCAGACTTGGAAGACCAAGTATTTAGGGACTTCAGTTTCATCACAGTGAAGTTCTTGCCTCCTAACACCACTCCTCTCCTTCAGCCCATGGACCAGCAGGTCATTTCTAACTTCAAAAAACTGTACACCAAAGCAGTGTTTCAAAAGTGCTTTGAAGTGACCTCGGACACTCAGTTGACCCTAAGAGTTTTGGAGGAATCACTTCACTATCCTCCATTGCATAAGCCTTTGAAGGGTTTGAGGTTGACCCTGACCCTGCCGACCCTCTGCCTGTTGTGGGCTCTATTGTGGCATTGGGGAAGTCTCTGGGGTTGGAGGTGAGTGGCGAGGATGTGGAAGAGTTGGTGGAGGACCACAGGGAAGATCTAACCACTGAAGAGCTGGAAGAGCTTCATCTGAAACAGCATCAGACCACAGTTGAGGAACTTGCTTCAGAAAAGGAGGAGGAAGAGGGAGTGAAGGAGGTGCCTTCTTCAGTGAATAAGGACATTTGTGCAAAGTGGAATGAGGTGCAAAGTTTTGTCGAGAAATACCACCCTGACCAAGCTGAAACAAGCCTTATCTGCACCATGTTTAGTAACAAAACCTTGTCCCACTTCAGAGAAATCATAAAGAGACGCCAGAAACAGAGCACTCTGGACAGATATGTTGTGCGACAGGGGGCCAGTGACTCTCAAGCTGGTCCTAGTGGCATTAAAAGACAAAGAAGGGAAATAACCCCAGAGAGGGCTTTACTACCTGAAGTCCTTATGGAGGGGATTCCCCTTCCATAAGGACTTCCTCCTCCCTATCTTTCAGAAGCCAGCATTAGTCTTCAATAAAGGTATGTAATACTGATTTAATTGTTAAAAAAAAAATTGTGAATATTTTTGTTTGGAACGGATTAATTGTATTTACATTATTTCTTATGGGGAATATTATTTCTCTTATCGGCCATTTCGCTTTTAGGCCGACCTTCTGGAATGGATTACGGCCGATGCGAAGGTCCACTGTATTATATTATTATTAGTAGTAGTACGTACGTATTATTATAATAATTATTATTATTACTATTATTATTATTATTATTAATTTAGGGAGCTGGAGCACAGATACAATTCCCTAGATCAAGAGCCAAACCTTCCTTGAGGGGGAAACTTGCATCCTGAAATTTTGCTCGTATCCAGAAACAAAAAATTGGCCGAGCGACTGCTCGTATCCTGAAAAATGGTGGAGCACTCGTAAGCCGTGGTTCCACTGTATATACGGTATGACTGGTTTTTATTCTTTTTTATTTGTTTTACTATTTTGGTCTTCTAAGGCTATGTACAAGGAATACTTATAACATTACAATTGTTTCAGAGTGTAATATTCCTCTAAACATGGAAATAAGTCATATTGATTGACTTTACTGGTCCATATAGTATACGGTATACAGAGGAACCTCAGTTTTCGTGATTAATTTGTTCCAGAAAGTCTGACAAAAACCGAATTGTACGAAAATTGAAGCAATATTTCCCATAAGAAATAATGTAAATCCAATTAATCCGTTCCAGACACCCAAAAATATTAACAAAAAAATACATTTTATAGAGAATAACTATAGTTTTACATACAGAAAAACAATGAGAAATAAATATAAATGACTAATGAAATGGATAAATGAACATTTAACATCACTTTTACCTTTTATTGAAGACTCTTGTTGGCGTATGGAAGATGTCGAGGAGGAGAGGGAGGAGAGGTTATTGTTTGGAAGGAATTCCCTTCCATAAGGACTTCAGGTATCAAGACCCTATCTGGGGTTACTTCCCTCCTTTGTCTTTTACTGGCACTAGGACCAGCTTGAAGTCACTGCACTTGTTCCAGGCATTTTCTTTATGAGATCCCATGCAACTGCCTTGCCTTTTCACAAATTATCGATTCCAAAACACTATCTCCCGCTAACTGTTTTTCGTTGATCCACACCACAACAACTTCTCAACATCTTTGATTGTTTGCGATCTCTGTTTCGTTAGCACATTTACCCTTTAGCAACATCAGCTGCCTTGATTTCTTTTTCTACACCAGGATGGAACTGATCGTTGATGCGGATTTCCTACATCCTGGCGAGATTATTCCAGTACACCACTTTCATACTTAGCTATGACTTCTTTTGAATTCTATCGTGTTTCTTGCCTTCTTTATCAAAGGGTTGGCACTCGGAACTTTCTTTGGCCCCCCATGGTGGCTTATTTGCAGTTGCACTCAATAAACAAGCACAAAAAAACAATGGATTATTACGAAATGTTTTGGCTGAACACAGGGGTGATGCTCACTCAACGATAAACAAAGGCAAACTGAGTCACTCGGTGCTTGAGTGGCCGAATGGCGCGGGCAGGCAGGCAGACATGTTCGTACAGACCATTGTCAACTCTACAAACCGAGGTGATGTGCGAAAACTGGGACAAAATTTTGATGTAAAAGTCATCGAAAACTGAATCCTACGAAAACTGGGGCTTAAGAAAACCGAGGTTCCACTGTACAGTGGTCCTTGAGACGATCTTAATCCGTTCCAGGAGCTAGACCTCAACACGAAAAATTGTGAACTTGAAACCTTATTTCCCATAGAAATAATTTAAATACAATTAATCCGTTTCCACCCAAAATTTTCACCAAAAATTCATTTTTTAAAGAATAAATACTAAAGTTTTACATACAGAAAACAATGAGAAATAAATATAAAGCACTAATTATAATGGACAAGTGAACAGTTAAATAAGTTTTACCTTTATTGAAGACTCTTGTTTGGAGGCAGGACAAAGTCCTTCAATATGACAATAATATCAACTCTACAGCTTATTTATCTAGCACAATTCATCTAATATGACATAATAAACATTATTAATAACATAGGAACATGATATAATCTCTAGAATGAATAAAACATGTCATTACGAATCTAAGGAGTGGTGGAGTGTGTTGGTGTTGTTGTTGGTATAAGGGCCACTGACCATAAGCCGTGGTGGTAGTCGGTTTCAGTAGAAAGCCATCACCACTATCACACAAACAATGTGCATAATTTATAAATAAGAATATTTATACTTTAATTTATAAATAAGAAATATTTACACTTTAATTTATAAATAAGAAATATTCACACTTATATAAATAAGAAATACTTACACTTCCTTGAAGGAGATGGTGGCAGAGGGGGCGCTCTTGTCAGTGTCCCTATACTATTCCTCAAACATTGTAGAAGTTAAGTTTCTTGTCGTCATTTTCTATCGATTAATCGCTTAACTTACTTAAGTAAGTTTATTCAGGTATACACAAATCCAGTTATACATAGATTATCATACATAGCAGCATATGTGGAGAAAACCTAGGATAACCCAAAAAAGTCAGAGTGACTTATTTCCATTGCTACACTGTTAATGCTACATTTTGTCACTGACTGGTGCTATAGCCTTTATCGACTTGTGAAGCTTCTTTGGACCCATGGTGACTTATTTCACAGTGACAATCACTAAACCAGCAATAAACACAATAAATTTATTGTGAAATGTTTGAAAGAGCGCACTGGGTATTGTTCACTCAAGTGTAAACAACGCTAGACTGGCGTCCTGCGCGGTGAGACGCGCAAGCACAGGCAGGCAGACAGGTCTGGTACGGACCTCTACACGAGTAAAAATCGCTACACGAGAAAAATATTGACCGTAAAAAGCAACCTTTACACGAAAAAATAGTTATTCGGACAGATCGTTACTCGGGTTTCTACTGTATATACTGTACTTTATGATTGTTATTTTATTTATTATTATTTACTGTTTTTGTCTTCTAAGGCTATGTATAATGAATACTTGTAATATTACAATTATTTCCGAGAGAATTACACATCAAAGCATGGAAATTATTCCCATTGTTTGATTTTACTGGGTTATATACCTAGTGTGCTTTGTGGCAGAATTCCACTGTTAGTATCATGGAATTTTAATAAATTTTGACTGAATAAGACATCTTTGATCCACTTGCACACCCAGTTTGCTGGTAGGGAAGTTGTTGGTGGAACAACAGCTCCTGGTTCTTTTGTTTACTTTTGCTAGTGAGGCATACTGGTACATAGGACTTACAGTCATCCCATTGAGCAGTTAATCGTGATACATTGTGTGCAACCTGCTGGCCTTAGACTTTTTCAAATGTATGAATAGATGGAAGAAGACCCAAAGAGTTGCCCTGAGGTAAAATATATTAGCAGGTGGCAGATTTGTGGGTACAAAAAAATTGTGCATAATAGTACAGGAGGGTCCCGCTTATACGGCGGGTTAGGTTCCAGGCTACCACCGTAAATATCTTATCAAGCATATAAATGCCTGATAACATGTTTACACTATCATATATTAAGCTAGCAGTAGAATTTTTTATTATTTTATTAACACATCGGCCGTTTATCACCAAGATAGGGTGGCCTGAAAAAGAAAAACTTTCACCATCATTCACTCCATCACTGTCTTGCCAGAGGGGTGCTTTACACTACAGTTATAAAACTGCAACATTAACACCCCTCCTTCAGAGTGCAGGCACTGTACTTCCCATCTCCAGGACTCAAGTCTGGCCTGCTGGTTTCCCTGAATCCCTTAATAAATATTACCCTGCTTACACTCCAATAGCATGTCAGGTCCTTAAACCATTTGTCTCCATTCTCTTATATTTAACACGCTTACGCATGCTTGCTGGAAGTCCAAGCCCCTCGCACACAAAACCTCCTTTACCCCCTCCCTCCAACCTTTCCTGGGCTGACCTCTACCCCGCCTTCCCTCCACAACAGATTTATACACTCTTGAAGTCATTCTATTTCGTTCCTTCCTCTCTACATGTCCGAACCACCTCAACAACCCCTCCTCAGCCCTCTGGATAATAGTTTTGGTAATCCTGCACCTCCTCCTAATTTCCAAACTTCGAAATCTCTGCATTATATTCACACCACACATTGCCCTCAGACATAACATCTCCACTGCCTCCAGCCTTCTCCTTGTTGCAATGTTCACCACCCATGCTTTGCACCCATACAAGAGTGTTGGTATAACTATACTCTCATACATTCCCTCTTTGCTTCCATGGACAAAGTTCTTTGTCTCCACAGACTCCTCAGTCCACCACTAACCATTTTTCCCTCGTCAATTTTATGATTCACCTCATCTTTCATACACCCATCTGCTGACACGTCCACTCCTAAATATCTGAATACATTCACCTCCTCCATACTCTCTTTCTCCAGTCTGATATCCAGTCTTTCGTTAACTAAGTTTTTTGTTATCCTCATCACCTTACTCTTTCCAATATTCACTTTTAATTTTCTTCTTTTACATACCCTACCAAACTCTGCAACTTATCTTCAGAATCTCTCAAAAACAGTGTCATCAGTAGAGAGCAACTGTGACAACTCCCACTTTGTGTTAGATTCTTTATCTTTTAAACCCACACCTCTTGCCAAAACCTGAGCAGTAGAACTAGGCATAAAAACTAACAAAGTAAAATGCACATACAGTACACTCATTACCTACTTTAAAATATTTGTAGTCTTAATGTAGGGTAAAAGTTGAGTATTATTTATTGTAGGATGTCAGGTGTGATAGCCCACCCAACTACCACCTCACAATTATGTGATTGTACAGTATATATTTTGTTTATATGATGTGTAGCATATTTATTATATAATTTTGAAAAAAAGGTCACAGATGGATTAATGAAAATGTCCGTAATAATGTATTATACGACATTTAAAGTGCTCCAGACTGATTATTGTTGTTCTTATTATGATACACTTACAAAAATACACTTACATAATTGTTCGAGTTTGGAGCAGTACGTAATCCAGGGGTCCACTGTATACTGTAATTTCCCAGTAAACATCAGCAGATGACCTACAACTGTCAACTGATAAAATATTAACAGATATCTGACTTACAGCTGTCCACCAGTTAGAGTTGTGAGAGAACAAGAAATTTGAGATAGAATAAAATACAGTGGACCCCCGGTTTACGATAGTCTCCAAACTCGACCTTTTATGTAAGTTTATTTTTGTAAGTGTATTTTTGGGGGTCTAAAAGGACTAATCTAATTTACATTATTCCTTATGGGAATAATTTCGTTCGGTAATGGCACTTGAACAGCATTCTTGAACGAAAAAAATGACGTAATCCGGGGTCCACTGTACTTCCTTGTTACTATTTAAATGAGAAAATTGCATAGTGAAATGTTTGAGAGGCATCAGCTAATGAAACAGATGACCTACAGCCATCTACTGCTCAATAAAGCTACATAACTATCTCTAAACACTTCCATATCGACAAGCAAGAGGATGAAAGAGTACAGCCTCTCCTCACTTAGCGACGTACTCATTTACCGATGACTCAGACTTACAACGGGCTCTCTGACCAGTATGCATACCTAAATAATGTATATTAGAGCTGATTTCCTCTATTCTGTTTATTACAGTATACAGTACACTACTGTATAAACATTTAAAAATACACTAAAAATTTTATAAATGGTGCAAAGGTTACATTAAAACAATATCAAAGATGGTTGACACAAACCCACTACCATTATAGTATGCTCCTTGCTTAACGACGAATTTGTTTACTGACGTGGTCTTAGGAATGTAACTCTGTCGTTAAGTGAGGAGAGGCTGTATAAAGTAGGGTGCAATTCTTTCTTGTTTCTTCTTTCAACACGTCGGCCGTTTCCCACCGAAGCGGGGTGGCCCAAAATGAAAACCCCTTTTACATTTAGTAATATATACAGGAGAAGGGGTTACTAGCCCCTTGCTCCCGGCATTTTAGTCGCCTCTTACGACACGCATGGCTTACGGAGGAAGAATTCTGTTCCACTTCCCCATGGAGATAAGAGGAAATAAGAACAAGAACTAGTAAGAAAATAGAAGAAAACCCAGAGGGGTGTGTATATATATGCTTGTACATGAATGTGTAGTGTGACCTAAGTGTAAGTAGAAGTAGCAAGATGTACCTGAAATCTTGCATGTTTATGAGACAGAAAAAAGACACCAGCAATCCTACCATCATGTAAAACAATTACAGGCTTTCATTTTACACTCACTTGGCAGGACGGTAGTACCTCCCTGGGTGGTTGCTGTCTACCAACCTACTACCTATCTTAGCATATTTTAAACTGATGAGATTGTGTATTAGCTTTATAATAGTCACTGGCAGTGTATTTATTAGCCTTCTCCATTTTGTCTGGAAGGAATACCAAACCCTTTTTTCTGGAAGGAAGTTGATATACCATGTGAAACACTAGCTTCCTTAGGGTTTTATGTAAGTTATTTAATATGTACTGAAAGTTTTCATGTAGGCTTTGGGTACTTAATTCATTTCAGGATCAACAGTCAACATTATAATATGAGGTGTTAAAAAACTTCATTTTTTTAATGACAAGAAATTTAAATTATTTTTAAAATTTTAATTTTTGGAGGTGTCAAGAACCTGTTACTTTACTTTTCCTGTATGTTATTCATGCCACATAACACATATTACTTAGTGTCAGTTTCAAGAACATGAGTTATGTGAGAATTCACTTTAATAATCGACCAACTGAATGTCTCCTCATTTCTATCCTTGGCCTTCTTTGCTATCTCATATCTTTTATGCAGTTTCATAATCTTCATTCATTTCTGTTTACAGTACTTAAAGCATTTGTATGGTTTCAATATTTAATTTAAAAATCCTCCTGAATTTTTGCATATCATTGTCCACATTTCACTTTCTATGATCAGGTTGTTATCTTTGCTGCAATATGCTCAGGCACAGCCTTGTTTGCTGTGAGAGTTTGAGAGTTTTAGTTACCTGTATATGGTTGCCTCTTAACTCTCAAGTTGTGCTTGCCAGAATCACTCTTTCCTAGGGTTGTGGGCTCTATCATAGTTGCTTTTAAAATTATGTATGGAGCCTGCCTCCATCACTTCCTTGTCAAGGTCATTCAACTTTCCATCAACCCTAACTGAAAAAAAATACTTCCTGGTATCCCTCTGGGTCTAACTTTCTGCTTTGCCCTTGAGTACTTATTTTCTGCCTTTCAAGTAGCCTATCTCTGGTCTTTCCTTTCAATTACTCTGAATATTTTGTATGTCATTATCATGCATCTCTTAGTTCTTGTCCTCAAGTGTCATTGGATTTAATTCCAGTATTCTTCTCTACTAGCTTTTACCCCTTAGCTTTGGAACTAGTCTTGTTGCATACCTCTGCACTTTCTCCAGTTGCTCGTGTGCTTCATTCTATAAGAAACTTTCTCAGTTTTGTTACACAGGTTTTTCCATTCTATTTCATTTTTTTGCCTCTTCCTGTAATAACTTGGGACACTGGGTGCCACATCAATATTAATACTATTGTAGAACCCATTAATAGTTTTGCCAATAAATTATAAAACAATGAATCATGGTCGTTAACAGAGCGAGTGTTTGTGTGGACTGCAGAAACTGGGAGCACTGCCATGATATGTGGGAAATATACATGGACAGCAGATTGGTTCAGTCTCAGACTCAAGACCCAACGCTGATTGGTGCCTCCTCTGGCCTACTTTATGGAGTTATCATAAAACTATAGTAAATTCAGCTACTACAGCTTGATGCAAGTGTGTAATGCATTGTGGAAGTGTGCAGGTTAATATTTAACTTAAAATCAAGAAAGTCCTTAAAGTTCTTAAAATGTCAATGAAATTTATTTAAGCAGCAAGGCAAAGAAAATTTTAAGGTTCTCTATATCTAAGGGGATTGCTGGATAATATTTTAGTGAAGATGTAAAAAAATAAATTCTAAAGTTTTTCATATATTGGCCAAGACAAATATTAATGTATACTAAATTTAGTGATAAAGAGGTATATAATAAAGTTGAATTATTAAATATCTGTTCCATTCGTGGTTAGGTTGGACATAAGATTGTAGTTTGTTGTCAAGACTCTTATGTTATAAAATTTACTTCAAGAACATTTTTTTTTTTTTTTTGTATCTTAAATCTTGCCTGCAAATATTCCATCATACATAGTTATTTCAGTTTGCTTTTATTAAAAATGAATGATTTTGCACTTGTGTAACTTTGTGCAGTTTGTCCAGGGTAACAAATGTAGTTAGGTTAAGGTACGAGTTTTATACTCTTAATCTTGAATCTTTATATATAGTGTATGTATATATATATATATATATATATTATATATAATACATATATTAAATATATATTATATATATATATTATATATTGGGTTAGAAATGCATAACACTGCCATAGATGCTAAGATATAGACATATTATAGCACCTCATTGCCTCTGCCAAACTCAGTAGTTAATCTTCTAACAATAATTTTTGCTGACAGTTACAGTAGTTAGTGTTAACCCTTTGAGGGTCCAAGCCGTAGTTCTACACCTTGTCCACAGGGTCCAAGAATTTTCTAAAACAATTTTTATTTTTTCTTATGAAATGGTAGAGAATCTTTTTCTGAAGTTAATAAAACAAAAAGTACGAAATTTGATGGAAAATTGACAAAATTACGTTATCGCAAATTTTACTGCATCAGCGATATTTACGCATCGGCAATTTTGCCCACTTTTACTCCTATTTTAGGCCAATTACATTATTCCAGTCGACCAAATTCTTAGCTATTTCGCTAGTATTACTTCTACTTTATCGATTGAGCACAAGAAACTGCCCAATTAACTATTTGGTAACTTGGCCAATTTCACACAAAGTTTAAAATATCCAATATCAAAATAAGGTCCAGAATAAACAATGCAGGCATTCCTGGCACTAAAATAACATTTTCTCTGTTTATTAGTTACATTTCCAGGCTTTACAGATGATTTTTTATTCACACAAAGAATTTTTATTCACAACAAAAAATAGATTTACTATTATGCAATATTGTAATAATTATATAAATAATATCACTGCATTCGTGAACGTATATTAGGCCCACCAGTTGATGTGTATTGGATGTGTAACGTCATTTGTTTACTCTTGAACATCGGCAAAAATCAAACATTTCCGCTACTTTTAGCTCAGTTTCAAGCTTATTTTCAGTACTAAAACCAATCAAAATCATCTCTACTTTTGTAATATATCTACCATTCTATCAAATGAAACCGTGAATGCAACTGTAAAAATCATACGAAAATACACCGCAAATTCGCTGTACATATTAATCCAAAAACACGGTCGCAGTTTTTTCTCATTATGCACTGTGTGCTGCAGGATTTGTTTTATATGGTGTACACTCACCACATAGATCCATTCTCTCATATCTAGGCCCAGATTTACCGCTCACAGCGTATCTGAGTGAGCTGAGCTCATGGCTTAGAACTACGGCTTGGACCCTGTGGACAAGATGTAGAACTACGGTTTGGACCCTCAAAGGGGTTAATTATATATAATAAGGTGAAGTATTTCATGTGGGGAAGAAGTTACATTATGGATAATATATAATACAACTTTATTATTATTCTGTTGCTCTTGCAGACAGATGTAAAATTTGGAAGATGTGATTTTTCAGGGTTTGATCATTAAAAAATTTATATTTGTTCATTTGATTTTTAAAGTGATATGAAACAAAACTTTTCCAGATAAAGTTTTTTTGGCCAAGAAATTAGGTGTGGTTTGTTGATAAATATTTCTTCCAAGCTCATTTTTCCATAAATGATTATATACCCTAATACATTTGTGTACTGTGCTGATATAAAACATAGTATTCTTCATTTCATTGGACACATCTTAAATCCATACTTTAATGTGTACCTGTACACCTATTTGAGGTGTATGCGAGCATCCATGTCCTATATTTCATTGTAGTATGGATTTTCTAATATTTTTGCAAGTATTTTCATAGTGACACCATGATACTCTTTAATTTAAAAAATAACATTATTGTTATTAAGCTTTTGTAGAAATTTGTGTATGCAGCTGTCATAAATGTTTTTTTTCTCTGGTAGAGTGAGAAAAGGTGTCTTCTGGCAAGAGGAAATTAAAATTTGTTTTTCATTTTACACTTATGTTATCTAACCTGTGAACCAAACATACATTTAACTATTGATTCACTGTATACAGATTCTCAGTTTTTACTACTTGCATTTTTTTATTATTATTATTAGGTACATATATTGCCTCCATGAATACCAATTATATACTCTACATTACTTTGTCTTATAGTACTGTATATTATACTTTAAATTTCAGGAATTAATTTCTTAATTTTTTCAGATGAAGAGCAAAAATTAAGAAATTAAGTGAATGCATCACAAATTTTGACTTTGAATGACAATACAGTGGACTTTTGCTATTCGAACACTCCAAAACTCACCCTTTTATGTAAGTTTATTATTGTAAGTGCTTTTATAAGTGTATTTTTGGGGATCTGAAATGGACTACTCTAATTTACATCATTCCTTATGGGAATAAACTCGTTTGGTAACAGCACTTGAACAGCATTCTGGAATGAGGGTGAGTTTTGGAGTGTTTGAATAGTGAGGATCCACTGTACAGTGGACCCCCGAGTAACGATCAAAATTCATTCCAGAAGCCTGCTCAAGTGCCATTACCGAACGAATTTACTCCCTTAAGAAATAATGTCAAGTAGGTTAGTCCATTTCAGACCCCCAAAAATACACTTACAAAAGCACTTACAATATTATACAGTGGACCCCCGGTGTTCGTCCATTTTTCGTAACAGAATGCTGCTCAAGTGCCATTACCAACCGAATTTATTCCCTTAAGAAATAATGTAAAGTAGACTAGTCCTTTTAGACCCCCAAAACTACACTTATAAAAGCATTTAAAAAAATACACTTACATAAAAGGGAGTGTTTTGAGCAGGACGAACACCGGGGGTCCACTGTACTTACATAATTGTACGATTTCCGGGGTGCTCATTACTCGGGGGTCCACTGTACTTTCTAAATTTTGAATTCTAAATTTTAATTAGAAAAAATCTCATTCTTATTTTTAAAATAGACAATTCTTTCAGAAAATTTGAATCTATAAGTTTAATGAATAAGTGCAAGAATTCCTAATTTCAATATGGAAATTTTGTAACTATTAGTATGTTTTGTCCAAATATGAGAGGTGTCCACTTTTTGTTTAGAATTTTCTTTTCTGAATGAGAGAATGTATTGCTGCATACTGTATATAACAGTATACAGTGGACCCCCCGCCTAACGAGCACCCCGGAAATCTTACAATTATGTAAGTATAATATTGTAAGTGCTTGTGGAAGTGTATTTTTGGGGGTCTGAAATAGACTAACCTACGTGACATTATTTCTTAAGGAAGTAAATTCGTTCGGTAATGGCACTTGAGCAGGCTTCTGGAATGAATTTTGCTCGTTAGGCGGGGGTCCACTGTAGTATAAAAAGGAAGTTTTACATATCCCTGTAAACAACAATTTTAACAGTGTATTTATCTTGCAAGATTTAATCTTGTGCCAAAGTGTGGCTGTGATAAACTGTAACTAGTGGTAGAATATAAACATTGTTTCATATGATTGATGATAAATGCACACTATTGCATTAGGCTCAGACAGAATGTCTGAATGGTGCATAGGAGTTTGCTTTTGTTATGTGCCATTTTAGTTAAGGCTTTCAACTAATATTACCGCTGGGTAAACTATATACGTACATGTATTGGGTATACAGTCAACCCTCGCTTAATGGCATAGATAGGGGACGGACAAAAGATATGTTAAATAAATTGCATCTTTCCATAGACACCCACATTATAACCCGAAATGTAGACCCGGACAGTAATGTTCTGTATTTGATTCCTATTAAATTTTTTTGGGGAGTAAAAGGGTAAGAAACATGTACTTATAG
Organism: Cherax destructor; assembly: GCA_009830355.1. Lineage (NCBI taxonomy): Eukaryota > Metazoa > Arthropoda > Malacostraca > Decapoda > Parastacidae > Cherax > Cherax destructor. Next base: position 412,855 of record WNWK01000561.1, on the reverse strand, counting down.
AGATTGACCTCCCCCCGTCTCCTATTCCCTCTCACTTCGGTATCTTTTTTTTTTTTCGTTTTCCTCTCATTTTCTCATCTCCCAGCTGAGAGGTAAGCCACTACCAGTAATTTTCCCCTAGTAATGTCTTTTTCTTGCAATTTCTTATCAAAGAACACAGTTAAAGATAGGATTCATAATATAAGCTGCTAATGGAGGCCATGAGAAAGCAAAAACCAGAGAGGCAATGAGAAAAATGTTCCATAGTGTGATGACCCTTGTGGTTTAGCACTTCTTTTGATTATAATAATATATCCATAGTGTGATTTTCATCTGCAGTCGTGGTTCAAATGTTAAAACACTATTATTGATCACTTAAGCCAGAGTACAACTATGGAATCAAACTATTTCACTCACGGACTACTTATGAGTATAGCAGTTTTTTTCAGAATGTAATAATTAAACATTATCACATACATATTTGAATTATCTCTCCAACTCCTAGTTCAAGTCTGCCTGAAATGCTTTTCATAACTATGAGCTTTTCCATGTAAGAAATCTTTTGAACACAATTGTATCTTCTTGAAAAATAAATGATCATGAATATTATTATGATCTAGGAATAGGAGGTAGTGAGACAGATGCTAGTACAGCCTCTCCTCACTTAGCGACGTACTCGTTTACCGACACCTCAGACTTACAACTGGCTCTCTGACCAGTATTCATACCAAAATAATGTATATTAGAGCTGATTTCCTCTATTCTGTTTATTTCAATATACAGTACACTACTGTATAAACATTTAAAAATATACCAGAAATGTTATAAATGGTGCAAAGGTGACATTAAAACAATATCAAAGATGGTTGACACAAACTCACTACCATTATAGTATGCTCCTCACTTAGTGATGGATTTGTTTAACAACGTGGTCTTAGGAACGGAACTCCATTGTTAAGTGAGGAGAAGCTGTACTTGAATATGTTACTGCTGCCGATTTCAACCCCAACATAAATATGAAACTTAGAAATTTTACTTACACCTCAGTACTTAAGATTTTAGTGCTTATTAGTAAATATATACAGTCTTAGGCCTAACCTGATTGTGATATCAGAATAATTCTAGAAAGATAGCAATTGAGTGAATGTGTTATTTTCTTTGGGTCACTGCCTTCGCAAGAACCTGCCATTGAGCTATAAAAAAAAATTCTACCACACATTTCATTTGTCTGTTTAACTTGTATTTATTATAAAAACAATAACGTGGTTTAGTAAGGGTGAGGGATAGTGCAGACAAGGCACACCCACCACCACTACCACACCTACAAGTATCATCCACTAAATTCACATTATTTTTATTTGTCTAGGTTCTCACTTTATTGAATCAGTTTATTTGTAGTATATACTTGTTTGGTGTAGGTTTAGTTGATTCCTATCAGTTTAATAAAAGTTGGTCAAGAAATGTGGATCTTGTATTACAATTGATCAAGGGTAATGTTCACTATATTTATTTTGTTTTCTCTTCAATTTTTTTTTTTTTGATAATGTAAGTTGATGTATGGTATAAAAATATTCGTAGTGACATGGTTTGGTAAACTAACAGCAGTTGTATTTTCATCCCATTTGTTTTGTGGGCCACCTGTGGCATGAGGTTGTTATACGAGCATAAAACTGGTTAAGCAAAGTTTTATCCGTAATTCAAAATTACTCTCTCCTAAAGTTTAAGCGGGGGTCGACTGTACTATTTTTTTTTGGAGGGTATAGTTACATTGTTTTATCACTTAACCTATTGACAATCTTTGTATGACACTGAAAGTGCATGTTGTCACTACAAAATACAGTTTAGATATTAAGGGATAAACAGTATTAATATGTTTTTGGGTAACTTAAGTTGGTAATATAGTTTTTACGAAACAACCTCTCACATTCTGGTGTAAATTTTTTATTGCATTAAACATACATTTTCTGCTCAAAGTATCTTCTGTATTATATTTGATATGATAAAGGATCATTGCTTCTAGCTGTTTCTTATTTTGAATTCGTCATTAAAAACAGCCATCGAAGAACATTTTAATGCCCTGTCAGAATATTCGGAATTTGAAATGTAAACATTTAGTAGATTTTTTTTTAACACATCGGCCGTTTCCCACCAAGGCAGGGTGACCCAGAAAGAAAGAAAAACACAAAAACAAAGAAAAAACTTTCATCATCATTCATCACTTTCATCATCACTCATACATAATCACTGTCTTTGCAGAGGTGCTTAGAAAGGACAGTCTAGATGTCCCTCCAAACTCCCAATATCCCAAACCCCTTTAAAGTGCAGGCATTGTACTTCCCATTTCCCAGACTCAAGTCCGGCTAACCGGTTTCCCTGAATCCCTTTACAAAATATTACCCTGCTCACACTCCAATAGCTCGTCAGGTCCCAAAAACCATTTGTCTCCATTTGCTCCTATGTAACACGCTCATGCACGCTTGCTGGAAGTCCAAGCCCTTCGCCCACAAAACCTTTACCCCCTCCCTCCAACCTTTTTGAGGATGATCCCTACTCTGCCTTCCTATCCCTACAGATTTATATGCTCTCCAAGTTATTCTATTTTACTCCATTTTCTCTAAATGACCAAACCACCTCAATAACCCCTCTTCAGCCTTCTGAATAATACTTTTTGTAACTCCACCCCTCCTCCTAATTTCCACACTACGAATTCTCTGCATAATATTTACACCACTTATTGCCCTTAGACACAACATCTCCACTGCCTCCAGCCTCCTCCTCTCTGCAGCATTCACAACCCATGCTTCACACCCATAAATATAGTATATAATATTTATTATTTACAGTACATATATGCACACTCACTTCTATACATACAAAAAAAAAATCATATTATGCTGATAGTATTAAACAGCTAATGTATAAAGTATGTTTCTTGTAATGTCACAATGTTTAAATAAGGAAAAAAACACTTAGTGTAGGGAAGATTAGTGTGAGGTCTCTGTGTGAACTAGTTTAAGTATTAAGACACTTTTAGGAAGGTGCCTTGATGCCAGTGAAGGGCTCTTGGTCTAAGGAAATGTAGCTAACCTTCCATTCCTTGGACCCCTCAAGAGAGGTTCCTTGATGCCAATGAAGGACTCTTGGTCCAAAGAATTGGGCCTGACGTTCATTTCCATGGATCAGAGCTGGTTGCCTTCCTTTCCCCTGGCACTGTATAACCCTTATGAGTTTAGCACTCTCCCACTGAATGTAAAAATAATAATAAGTGGTAAAATAGTCATGTCAGAATACAAGCTGTCAAAATTACCAGTAATTTGCAAACTAAATGTTATATGTATGAAATGATCTTAATTTTTTTTTCAATTTGTAATCAAGAGCCATTGTTTTTATATACTTAACCAGGTTTGTAATAGCCCAAGAATACCTACCATAACAAAATGCATTAGCTTGGTACTGTATTTGTGACTAGGTATCTTGCAGGGTCAAATATAAACCCTATTTAAGATTATTTCTATTGATTTTTGTACAAATGTCTAATGTCTTGTATGGTAGAGATTTTGCTATTAAAGTGTTTATATGAATAACATTTTAATTTGTATATAAAATATCACTTATCATAGACAATGCTCCAAATTGTAAAACTAGTACATGTATATAATAGAAATGTTCATTTATTTGTGTTTGAACTATGCTGGTCACTGATAATACTGTATTTATATTACATGTAGCATATGTGTTGTTTGTTTCTTCATCACTGCCACATTGTGAGATTCAGCAGATTTTGGTGAGAAAGTTTTACTGTATATTTCTTAGTCTTTGCTGATAAACACTTCAGCAGTATTCTGAAGGGAAAAGATATTTTATGGGTTTTTAAGCACAGGTATATTTATATTGATTTTGATGTTTGTAAGTTACTTTGTACAGTATTTATTCATGATTATAAAGAACTGCTTTGATCATGTATGGATAAATATTTAAGTGAATTTAGAGTTAGGGGGAAAGTTTCTATTAAATATATGGGTATAAGCATTTAAAATCTTAATTTGCCACCAGATAAATGTATATACATGCATCCCTGACCCATGGAGAAGTGATTAAGGTGTTGAGACATATTGTCAAGTGATAATGTGCTGTTAAGAAATGTGCTACTCTTTAACTTGATTTGCAGAAACTTGAAACTCATTTTGGCTAAATTTATGATAATGAAATAATGGAGTATTTTCCTATAATTTGTCTATCCATACTTCTTTTGCATTCTCTCACTGTCAAGAAAAATGGCATGATACAAAGCAATGTTTTCTTTAATTTTGTGTAAGTGTAGGAATTTGGTCATGACTTTTTAAGTTTATTTTTTTGTACACAAGTTAAAATTTATTTTAGTTGCTTATAAAGACTTTTTCTAATGTAATTATATATATATATATTTTTTTTTTTTTTTTTTTTTTAATATTTTTCTTTATCATTCCATTATTAATGGGTTTAGAAATGCTTTATTCTTAGTTAATAGCACAGGATGTCTAGAGTTCTAGTAGTACATAGTCTGTCCTATGTGAGTTTGTGTAAATAAAGGTCATTCCTCTTTCCACTGAATTATTTAAATGTTTTAAGTTATAAAGTTATTTAAAAACATGCTTGCTGTGTTAGATAATTATCTTAATCAGAATTCCCATTAATTTGACACAAAGCTTAAAACTCAGTATTTATTCTGTTGTGCACTTCAACGTGGATTGACCCTGTATAAAATGGAAATGATGAAGGTAACATTTCTGGATTGATGAAGGCAGTTCTGCTGTATTTTTATATGATCTCTGTGTGTGGCCAAGTTGTGGTATACCCCCAAAACTGCTCGAAACAGAATGTACCTGATCTGTAGCTGTTAGTTTGGGCTTCAGCTGCTGTTTACATTGTAGGTTGTAAGAATAGTGTCAGTAATTATATCTGGTTTCATTATTTATATCTTCTTTTGTTTAATACACAACAATGAAATGTAGACAAATAACGTACAGGTGGTATTCTCAAAAGAAAATCTTGTACACTGTTTGGATAAATATAATTTAATTGTTATATTTGAGAACTTACAATTTTTAGGCCTGTAGGTACCCACAAAGAAAATGCTTTGTGCAATATTTAATACACTTATATCTTGGGATAAGACCTGGTTTTTATTTAGTCCTAAAATAATTGTACAATTAATTACAGTATTTCCATTTCCCCACATTATAATATACCTTCTTCAGACTTAAAACAAAATTATTTTATTTGGATTACATTGGCACTAAGTACTGCTGATTTTTTTGTGGTCTGCCATCCCCTAGTTCTTCATATACAACTGTGGTTGCATTGCATTTCTAGCAAAACCAAAGAAATCATTTTCTGCTGGTCCCTGGTCATGTTGATGTTCAGGGCATTGAGCAGGCGGACTCAGCTGCGCTGTCAGTGGCACATGACCTCCCAGTTTCATATGGAGGTATTCCTTTCTCAGACTATCTTGCTGTTATCTCTAACCAAATTCGCAACCGTTGGCAACAACTTAGGTCCGATATGACTCTTAACAAATTATATTCTATCAAGCCAGATTTAGAGTTCTGGCCTTCTTCCTGTCATCGATTCTGAGGTTGGGAGATTACACTTTCCCCGTCTTCGTATCAGGCACACCCGTCTTACTCATGGGTATCTCATGCAGATGTGCCCTGTTCCATTTTGTAAGAAATGTCAAGTTCCAATTTCAGTTTGTCATATTCTGTTGGACTGTCCTGTCTATCAACGAGCACGCAGAATTTACCTCCGATGTCATCACCGCTCTAACACCCGTACTTTATCTTCCCTCCTTGCCGACGGGCCCACCTTTGATTCAGACTCCATCTTTGACTTTTTGACAGCAACCGATTTATTACGTAAAGTTTGATAATACTTCCTTTAGCACTCCTCACAGCCCTTTCTGTGTCTACCTCTGTTATCCTCTCCACCCTTGGCTACTCTCTGCTCCAGCAACATGCCCTGCCCTGCAGTGCTGTATGACCCTTGTGGGTTTAGCGCTTGGTTTTTATTATAATTTGTGGTCTACTTGATGCTAGTAAAGGGCTCTTAATCCACAGAATTGGAGCTCCTCTCCACTTTATTTATTTTTTTAACATGTTGGCCATTTCCCACCAAGGCGGGGGTGACCCGAAAAAGAAGAAACACTTTCATCATCATTCACTCCATCACTGTCTTGCCAGAGACACGCCTACACTTGGTTAAAAAACTAAAACATCAACACCCCTCCTTCAGAGCACAGGCACTGTACTTCCCACCTCCAAGACTGAAGTCCGACCCGCACTTTCCCTGAATCCCTTCATAAATGTTACTTTGCTCACACTCCAACAGCACATCAAGTCATAAAAACCAGTTGTCTCCACTCACTCCTATCTAACATGTTCATGCATGCTTGCTTGAAGTCCAAGCCCCTCAGACACAAAACCTCCTTTACCCCCTCTAACGTTTCCTAGGCCGACTCGAACCTCGCCTTCCTACCACTACAGATTTAAACGTTCTCCAAGTCATTCTATTTCGTTCCATCCTCTCTAAATGTCCAAACCACCTCAACAACCCCTCCTCAGCCCTCTGGATAATACTTTTAGTAACCCTGCACCTCCTCCTAATTTCCAAACTATGAAGTCTATGCATTATATTCACATTGCCCTCAGACACAACATCTCCACTGCCTCCAGCCTTCTCCTTGTTGCAGCATTCACCACCCAAGTTTCACACCCATATAAGAGCACTGGTATAATTATACTCTTATACATTTCCCTCTTCCATAGATAATGTTCTTTGTCTCCACAGACTCCTCAGTGTACCACTCGCCTTTTTTCCCTCATCAATTCTATGATTCATGTTGTTTTTCATGGACCCATCTGTTGACGAGCCCACTCCCAAATATCTGAATACATTCACTCCCTCCATACTCCCTCCTTCCAATCTGATATCCATTCTTTCATTAACTAAATTTTTTGTTATCCTCATCACCTTACTCTTTCCTATGTTCACTTTTAATTTCCTACTTTTACATACCTTACCAAACTCGTCCACCAATCTCTGCACTTCTCTTCAGAATCTCCCAAAAGCAGTGTCATTAGCAAACAGTAACTGTGACAACTCCCACTTTGTTAGATTCATTATCTTTTAGTCCCATACCTCTTGCCAACACCCAAGCATTCACTTCTCATACAACCCCGTCTATAAATATATTGAACAACCATGGTGACATCACACATCCCTGTCTAAGTCCTACTTTTACTGGGAAATAATCTCCCTTTCTCCTGCATACTCTAACCTAAGCCTCACTATCCTCATAAAAAACTCTTCACTGCTTTCAGGAACCTACCTCCTATTCCATACATTTGCAACATCTGCCACATTGCTTCCCCTATCTACACTATCATACACCCTTTCCAAATCCATATATGCCACAAAAACCTTTTTACCCTTATCTACACACCCCCTACCCTTCCTAAAGCCTCTTTGTTCATCTGCAGTTCTGTTCTCCATCTTACTCTTATTTCTTTCATTGATAATTCTACCATACACTTTACCATGTAAACTCAACAGGCTTATTCCCCTATAATTTTTACACTCTCCTTTGTCTTTATACAGAGGAACTATGCATGCTCTATGCCAATCCCTAGGTACCTTACCCTCTTCCATACATTTATTAAATAAAAGCACCAACCACTCCAAAACTATATCCCAACCTACTTTTAATATTTCTGTCTTTATCCCATCAATTCCAGCTGCCTTACCCCCTTCCATTCTACCCAGTGCCTCGTACACCTTCCCCACACTCGCAACTGGCTCTTCCTTACTCCTACAAGATGTTATACCTCCCTGTCTGATGCAGAAAATCACAGCTTCCTTATCTTCATCAACATTTAACAGTTCCTCAAAATATTCCCTCCATCTTCCCAATACCTTAACTTTCTAATAACTCATATTTTTAACAGTCAAATCCATTTATTCCCTAGGCTTTCTCTCAATTTACTAATCTCAATCCAAAGATTTTTCTTATTCTCAACAAAATTTGTTGATAGCATCTCACCCACTCTCATTTTCTCTCTTTTTACATTCCTTTATTCTCTCAACCTCTTTTTCTCTCCATATACTCCTTTCTTGTATCACTTCTACTTTGTAAAAAAACTCTCATATGCTAACTTTTTTCTCTTTACCTCATTCCACCAATTGTTCTTACCTCCCTCCCATGCTTTTCTGTAACCACAAAATTTTGCTAACATCCTAACACTACATTCTTAATCTATCCCATCTCTCTTCAGCCTCATTGCCTCTACTCTTACTAGCCCATTTTTCTTCCAATAGTTTTTTACATCTCACCCTAACTGCCTCCTCCTCTAGTTTATAAACCTTCACCTCTTACTGATGCCATTCTCCTTGTATCCCATCTACTTTTTACTCTCATTGTAGCTACAACTAAAAAATGATCTCTGTGGCCCCTCTATAAACATGCACATCCTCAAGTCTACCCATCAGCATTTTATCTACTAATACATAGTCCAACAAACTACTGTCATTACACCCTATATCATATTTTGTATGCTTATTTACCCTTTTTTCTTAAATTATGAAATGGGAAATCATCATCTCTGTATCTCTAAAGGGCTCCATCTATGCCCCTCGTTTCTTTCATCCAAGCCTGCCAGAGTTACTGCCCTTAGACTTTTCTTCTAGCAGAGAAGAGCCCTATCATGTACCTTTTACACTATAATCAACACTTTACGCTCGCCAATCATCGGCAGCTGGGCCTGATAGCATTCATATTCGCATGCTTCAGCATTTGCATCCGTCAGCCCTTACAGTCCTCTTATGTCTTCAATCTTATTTGGTCCCAAGGAGTTCTTCCCCAGCTGTGGAATTCTACCATATTTCTACCTTTTCATAAACCAGGTACTTCAGGACATGATGCCTCGCACTCTTACCAGTGCAGTTTGCAATGTGATGGAATGTCTGGTAAATAGACATTTGATGTGGTATTTAGAGACACAATAGTCTCTTCCCCCGTCAATATTGCTTTCGTAAGGGCCGCTCTACTATTGACCTCTTACTCCGTTTAGATACCTATGTCCATAATGCCTTTGCTAGTAACCACTCCGTTATAGCAGGATTTTTGATCTTGAAAAGGCATATGACTACTTGGAGGTATGACATCTTGGCCCAAGCTCACTCCTTAGGCCTCCAAGGCAATCTGACATTTTTTTTGCAAACTTCTTATCTGAGAGACATTTCCATGTTTGGGTTAATAATTTGCTTTCCCCAGACTTTGTCCAAGCTGAAGGTGCTTCTCAGGGATGTGTCCTTAGCACCACCCTTTTCCTCCTTGCTATAAATGATCTGACATCTGTTTTCCCATCTAATATTTGGTCATCACTCTTATGTTGTTGATTTCGGTATAGCTTGTCCAGGCGCTGACTGTCGCCTAGTAGCAGCCTCACTCCAGAATGCTGTCAACAGTGTTTCCCATTGGGCCACTACTCACGGGTTTAAATTTTCTAGTGCTAAAACACAAACAATTACTTTCACCAGACGTTCAATCGTCCTTGATACTCCAATGTACCTGTATGGCTCACGAATCCCTGAATGTGATACGATCAGATTTATTGGCCTACTGTTTGATCACCGATTGTCTTGGAAACCTCACATTACCTTCCTGAAAGCAACTTGCCATAGCCGGCTGAACCTCCTTAAAACCCTCGCTCATCTTTCATGGGGGCAGATCGTCGAACCCTCCTTTAACTGCATTCAGTCCTAATTTTATCGAAGCTAGATTATGGTGACGAGATATATTCTGCGGCCTCTCCTGCAACTTTCTAAACTTGATCCCATCCACCATCAGGGATTACGTTTATGTCTAGGTGCTTTTCGCTCTTCACCTGTCGAGAGCCTCTATGCAGAAGCACATGTCCATTCCTTGAATGATCGTCGTGATACTCATTGCCTCTGCTATTTTGTCCGCTCTCATGACCTTCACGATCCTTCTACATACAGGATAGTAACAAACGTTAGCAGAAGTCCATCATTTGTTCATCGCCCCTGTTTACTCTGTCCCTTTTCTCTTCATTCGCTCTTGTCTTCTCTTCAGGTGTCCCCTTTTTATGTGAAAAGTTAGATCTATCATCTAACTTTTCACTTCCTCCTTGGGAAGTTCAGACAGTTCGTATCTATTCTTCCCCCCTGCAGTGCACGAAAGCTTCTCGCTCTCTTTTTCTTAATCACTTCCAATCTCATTCTCATGCCGTTGTAGTGTACACTGATGGTTCTAAATCCTCTGATGGTGTTGGGTTTGCAGCAGTTTCCTGACTGTGGTGCGAGGTCATTTATTGGACTTGCCTAACATTTTTACAGCTGAATTGTATTCCATTCTCATTGCAATTAGTATCTGTATTACATCTATGCCTACTTCAAAGTTTGTAATCGTCTCAGACTCCTTTAGTGCTTTGCAAGCTATTAAAAAATTTGATTCGCCTCATCCCCTAGTTCTTCATATACAACTTCGGTTATGCCGCATTACTAGCAAAAATAAAGAAATCGTTTTCTGTTGGGTTCCTGGTCATGTTGGTGTTCAGGGCAATGAGCAGGCAGATTCTGCTGCACAATCTGCAGTACATGACCTACCAGTTTTATATACTATAGGTATTCCATTCTCTGACTATTTTGCTCTAATCTCTACCCACCTTCGCAACCGATGGCAACAACGTTGGTCTGATATGACTCATAATAAATTACATTCTATCAAACCAAGTTTGGGTTTCTGGCCTTCTTGTCATCAATACTGAGGTTGGGAGATAACACTCATCTTCACATCAGACACACTCGTCTAACTCACGGGTATCTCATGGAGAGGTGTCCTGTTCCACTTTGTGAGAATTGTCTAGTTCCTGTTTCGATTTCCCATATTCTATTGGACTGTCCCCTCCTTGCTGATGGACCCACCTTTGACACAGACTCCCTCTTCAACTTTTTGACAGCAACTGATTGATTACACAAACTTTGATAATCCTTCCTTTAGCATTTCTCACAGCCCCTCCTAACTTTATCTTTATTGTCATCTCTACCCTTATTTATCCTTAGATCCTGCATCAGTTCCTTTCCTGGAGCGCTGTATGACCCTGGTATTTTTAGCGCTTCCTTTTGATTATAATAATGATAATATGTATTACTAATTACCAAACCCCTTTTTATATGAAGTTCAGTCAAAGGCACTCCATTATCATTTACACCTGGCACCCCAAACTTGCCTACTACACCCTCTCTCACCATTTCTCCCACTTTAGCATTTAGGTCCCTTACCACAATTACTCTCACTTGGTTCAAAAGTTCCTAAACACTCGCTTAACATCTCCCAAAATCTCCTCTACACTACTCTCTTCTCCAAGTACACATACACTTATTATAACTCACTTTTTGCATCCGACCCTTATTTTAATCCACATAATCCCTCAATTTATACATTTATATTCTCTCTTCACCTTCCATAACTGATCCTTCAACATTATTGCTACCCCTTCCTTAGCTCTAACTCTGATATTCCTGACTTAATCCCATTTATTTCTCCCCACTAAAATTCCCCTACTCCCTTCAGCTTTGTTTTGCTTAGAGCTAGGACATCCAACTTCTTTTCATTCATAACATTGGCAATCATCTCTTGTCATCTGCTCTACATCCACGCACATTCAAACATCCCAACTTCATAAAGTTTTTCTTCCTCATATTTTTAGTAATTTATACAGGAGAAAGGGTTACTAGCCCATTGCTTCCAGCATTTTAGTTGCCTCTTATGACACGCATGGTTTACAGAGGAAAGATTCTTTTCCACTTCCCCATGGAGATGAAAGAAATAAAAAGAACAAGAACTAGAAAAATAAGAGAAAATTCAGATAGGTGTGTACACACATACGCATACATGTATATGTAGGGTGCCCAAGTGTAAGTAGAGGTTGCAAGACGTACCTGTTTTCTTGTGTTTATGAGACAATTACAGGTTTTTGTTTCACACGCATTTAGAAGGACGGTAGTACCTCCCTGGGTGGCTGCTGTCTACCCTCCTACTACCTAATCAAGCTAATTTTTTCTCGTTCCCTTGGTGATATATGACTGGTTCAGTGCTTCCCCATATAACAGTTTGGCCACTTGAGGGAGGTGCCATGATGTCAATGAGGGGTTTCTTTATTCAAGGAATGACCAATCCGCGTTCTTTGATCTTTATTTACTACAAGTACAAGGTATACAGGCCTAGCTGACATCAATGACACACTACTATATAGAAAGTCCCTTGTTATGCAGAGCATTTCGGGCAAATTAGGTCCTTGTCCCAGGATGCGACCCACACCAGTCGACTAACTCCCAGGTACCCATTTTACTGATGGGTGAACATAGACAACCGGTGTAAAGAAACACGCCCAATGTTTCTACCCGAGCTGGGAATCGAACGCAGACCCTCGCCGTGTGAAGCGAGAGCTTTAGCGATCAGGCCACGGGGCACCGTATCAAACCTAATTGTCTCTCATTCTCCAGGCAATGTATGATCCTTGTGGGTTTAGCACTTCAATGGCCAGAAGTATACTCGTATATATATGGGTTTCCTTCTACAATTAACAAATTGTTAAAAATCAACTTGCCAAGGGAGGAAGGAGTGTTTATGGTGGTGAAGGCTATTGATCGAGGATGGGGTGCGTTGCACCACAATGAATTATTTAATATCAGCTACGTTTGGGTTTGTGGTCATCTTCCCGCCACTGTCGTGTTAGGGAGACTGCACTCGCTTGCCTAGGTATTGGCCACGCACCTCATGGATACCTCATGTCAAAATACTTGGCACTGCACTGCAATGACTATCGGAGTGCACTGTCAGTTCTCAATGTCTTAACAGATTGTCTTGTCTATCAGCGGGAATCCAACATCTTCACATCCCTAATACACACACTAACAGACCTTGGTGAAAGTCACCTTTAATACAGATTCTCTCTAACATTTTGACAGAAACTAACTTATTGCATCAACTTTGATTTTAATTAACCTCTTTCACTTTCCCCTGCCCCTGCTTACCCTTATCTTTGCATACTTTGGCCCATACTCCCGTTTAGCCTCCACTAGCACATTCCTCCCTGTAACACTGTATGACCCTTTTGGGTTTAGCACTTAATTTGATTATATCTTGATCAAAGGAACTGGACTTATCTGTCCCCTTTTTGGATCAAATATGAATGTCTCCCATTCTCTAGGCACTATCCGACCCCTGTGGGTTCAGTACTTTCCCCTTATTAAAATAAATTGAGCAGCTGGGCCTGATGACACCCATGTCCATTCTTCTTCTTCGTTGGGGTTATCAGGGCCACTGACAGCATAAGCCGTATCGAACCCGACTTCTCAATGGTACGAGGAAGACTTGTTGCCCAAGGCTGGGCGATGAAAGAAAAGGAACAAAAGTTCCCTTGGAAATAGAGATAGAAACTTGAAGGTTTCCGATTAGGTCCGGTGGACCCCCTTGCCAAGCCCAAGCAAAGCGGGACCTCCACACCCCCACCTGAGTACAGTAACCGGCTTCCCACCAAAGACCGTTAAATAATTATCCGCAGAGTGGAAAAAATGGAGCTGGCTAAAAGTAAGCCGATGAACAGGTGCCCCTCCTGTAGAGTGCCCGGCGGGCAAAATAGATGAGGACAAGCGTCCCAGAGAGAACGGGGGTTGTGGTTCGTACGTCGGACTGCGTGCGGCCAGCAGTAACAGCCTGGTTGATCAGGCTCTGATTCACCATGAAGCCTGGTCACAGACCGGGCCGCGGGGGCGTTGACCCCCGGAACTCTCTCCAGGATACTCAGGCGAGAGAGAGACGTCCACACCCGACGAAGCCTGGCGCAGAAGTCCACCCATGTCCATTTGCTTCAACACTTACACCTTAGGGCTCTAGTTGTTCTCTTGCATCTTTTCAATTGTATTTGGTCCACAGGTTCTCCCTCTTCATTGGAAGATTGCTGTTGTCATAATGTTTTGTGAGCCAGATACTTTCGGCCATGAGACCTCTCATTATAATCTATCGTTCTAACTACTGCAATTTTTTAAGTTGAAATACTTGGTTAAACGCTTAGCATGGTACTTAGAAACTTGGAATTCTCTTCCCTTGTCAATTTGGTATTTGAAAGGGCCCTTCTACCATCAACCCCTTAATCTGCTTTCATACAGCAGTGCCTTTGCTGATAATTGGTTATCTCAGTCTTTGATTTCTAAAAAAAAACTTATGACATTACTTGGCATTAAAACAGTCTAAGCTTATTTATTAGATCTTTGACTCGGACTTCCTTGTTGGTTTTTTGACAGCAACTGATTTACTACACAAACTTTGATTATCCTTCCTCTAGCACTCCTCACAGCTCTTTCTAACTCTCTCTCTGTTGTCCACTCCACCCTTGCTTCTCTATAGTCCTGCACTATCCCCTGTCCTGCTGCTCTGTATAACCCTTGTAGGTTTAGCGCTTCTTTTTTATTATAACAATAATTAGGCCTTTGAGCCATTTTGTTACTTTTCCTGAGAGATTTATCAGAGGAACTTTTGTGTCAGAATAAACAAGGCTTTTCCCTAACTTTGTACAACTGATGGCATGCCATAAACCTGTGTTCTTAACGCTACCCTGTTCCTTCATACCATTAATGACTTTGCTTCTATTCCTACTTCAAACATTTGGTCATCCTTATATGTAGATGATTTTGGTATTGTAATGCAAGTGCCAACTCTCAATTTGTGGCCTCTCAGCGCTGTAAGACCCTGGTGGGTTTAGTACTTAGTTTTGATTATAATAATATAGTGGCCTCTCTCCAGTATGCTATTGACTATGCTTCTAACTAGGCCACATATGGGTTTAAGTTTCCTATTGCTAAAATAAACCAGATAACTTTCACAAGACATCCTATTATCCCCAATACCATTCTATATATATATGGTTCCCATATCTTTAGACAAGCAGCACTGTATGACCTGGAGTTTACCTGGAGAGGGTTTCGGGGGTCAACGCCCCCGCGGCTCGGTCTGAGACCAGGCCTCATGGTGGATCAAGGTCTGATCAACCAGGCTGTTAATATATGACCACTTAGTTTTGATTGTAATAATATAATCTTTGAACAAGATATGGTCAAATTCCTCGGGTCTCTTGTTTGATCGTTGAATGTTCTGGAAGCCTCACATAGCCTCCCTAAACCTAGAACTTACAACTTTTGCCCATATTGGGGTGATAGATAAACCTTTCTTCGCCTACAACTGGCCCTAATTTTACTTAAACTAGACTGGAGACAAATTGTATTCCGCAGCCTCCCCCTGTTACTCTTTCTAAACTTGAGCCTCCTTGTGAGTTTAGCGCTTAGTTTTGATTGTAATAATAATAATAATAATAATAATAATAATAATAATAATAATAATAAACTTGACCCTGTTAAGTAAAAGGACACAAATGCAACTAATGTGACATTTTATTGTGGCAACGTTTCGCTCTCCAGGAGCTTTATCAAGCCGTTACAGGCTTGTCAGTAATTCAACTTGACCCTATTCATCAAAGGTTATGTTTGTCTATAGGCCTCCCCTCAAGGGAGATTCTTTGATACTGGTAATTGGTTCGATCTAAGGAATTAGACATGTGTTTCCCTTCCTTGGATTGAACTCGAAGGTCTCCTTTTTCCCCAGGTGTTGTATGACCCCAGACACCGATGCCTTGTAGCCAGCCACTGACGCCTTGTATCCAGCCATCAACACCTTGTATCCAGCCATCAACACCTTGTATCCAGCCAGCGACGCATTTTATGTAGCCACCGGCACCCTGAGTCCAACCAACAACGCCCTGAATCCAGCCAGTTATCTTGTATAAAGAAGAAGAGAAATTAGACACATGTGCAACACCCTGAAGTGTGTACTCAGTGAGTTGTTTTCGAGGGGTTCGATACTCAGTTCTTGGTCCCCCTAAACTAATTTGATCAGCATCACTGATTTCTGGCCTCTTGGGCTTTACTCTTGACGCTGTATATTTAATTTGTCTCTATTACTGCCTCATCCAAATTATTCCACTTTCTAACTACCCTGATACTAAAGAAATACTTCCCTATGGCTCATCTGTGCCTTAGTCCTCTTAATTAATACAGTTTGTCCTTATCTTCCCTATCAATTCCCTTAAGATTTTATATGTTGTGATTATGCCTTCCCTTGTTCTCTCCGCCCAAGATCATCAGGTTCAGTTCCTTCAATCTTTACTCAACCCGCAGGTATCATACAGTTCCCCGGGAATGGGAGGCAATCATGCTCGATCCAAGGAAGAGAATTGGCACAGTTTCTTGGATCAAGAGTTTATCATCAGTTTCAAAGCACCTATGAGGGGTCACTACCCCGTTCTATGTGACATTTCACAAGGTTACAGCATCAGTGAGGTTTTCCTTGTTCTCTTCCTGGAACACAAGCAAACATCACAGCCTTACGCGGTCGCTCTGTATATTTGTACGTCTATACCCTTGTGGGTTTAGCGCTTAGTTTTTTATTGTAATAATAATAATATACCCATCAAGGAAATGCTTCGATGCCGGTGAAGTGCTCTTAATCCAAGGAACTGTAGCTACTCTCCTTTTCATGTATCCCCCTGATTACTTCCCATTCTAGCAGGCTCTTTATAACCCTTCCCTTCCCTTCCTTCCTTGATGCCGTTGAGGGGGCGCTTGATCCAAGGAATTGAACCTATTCTTTTCCTGGGATTGAGCCTGATTACCTCCCATTCCCTATGGATTAACGCTTCTTCTCTGAACATACCGTAATGTATAACAATTAGGACTACCAGAGAAGTAGATCACGAGTCGTGTCAGGCTGTGGCAGCGGTTGGTGCCCCGGGGATGGGAATAGAGGGCCCAGAGTCTAGCTAGCTAGTTGTTTTGAAGTTATTTTTCCATCATCATCAAGGGTATTTATAAATAATTTATTATTGTACTGTTCATAAGGAAGCTCTAAATCATACAACGTCTTGGGAATGGGAGGCAGTCAGTTTCGATCCGAGGAGGGGGAGGGTTGCCCACTTCCCTGGATCAGGATTCTCCGTTAATGAACATATTGGTGAATATTTCTTCTTGGCACATGGGCGGCGCCAAGGGTAGGCTTGGGAAGTTTCAGCCACAAAAACAAAATCCTTTACCCCTTCCCCTCCCATAAAAATATTAGCAAAACAGCAAATGATAGGTTGAAGTTCTACTATAAACAGCACAGTACCTACCTATGCTCTTGCGCTACCGTCCACAGGATGGATATGGGGTGCACAATAAACTAGCCACTTCGGTGGCAAAATCTAAATCTCTAATCTACACATATGCTGCTATGTATGATAATCTATGTAACTTAGATTTAGATTAGATTTTGCCACCGAAGTGCTAGTTGTGCACCCAATATCCATCCTGTGGACATAACAAACATATGGATCACAAAAGGCCTAGGAACTAGGCCCCAAAAGGTTAACAGATGTACATATGGATTTATATCTACAGTTCACTTATCTGTTACAAGCAAATTTAGGAAATTTGCTTAGTATATCTGGTATCTTATTCTCATTAATAAGATATCTTGACATGTCACATAGGTTATTATACTGTATCTCTGTATTCCTCAATAAGTGGACAATTAAGCACATAGTGTTCAAGACAGTGACCATATGCCTGATCACATAATTTACATTTAGTTTCATCATCATCTGTGTGTCTCCCAAACTGCCAGAAGTACTTGTAGCCAAGCCTAAGCCTGGCCACTACAACATCAGTCAGTCTGTTCACATTGCAAGTTGCTCCATAAACATAATTATCTATGTTCATGTTATCATAGTGGGTTATAGATCTACTCAGGCTTCTAACTGCATTCCTATAACAATAATTTTCATTATTTACTTCTCTCCTAATATTATTCCTAATGTTAAACACAGATATACCAAAGTTATATTCTACATTCTCCTTCTGGTTACTCTTCTTGGCTAACATATCTTTATCATGAAGTACTAATCCAATGTGTGATGGGATCCATAGCAATTGTACATTAATTCCTTTGTCCCGGATTTTTTAGTATCTATACCTGGCTTCTCCAATGAGCATGTTGTTGGAGTCATTATATGAGTCAAGAGCCTTCAGTGATGACATAGAATCAGTAATCAGTGTCATAAGTTAGCTTTAGTGCCATTAGGATTGCAAACAGTTCAGTTTGCAGTGTAGACACCAGTTGTTAATTCTTATGCCTAGTTTAACAAATTTATTATTGTTCTTAACATGGGAGGTGGCAACAAGAGCAGATGCAGCCCTGCCAGAAGACTCCTGTTTAGATCCATCAGTGTATATAACTTGTGATAACTTATTACTACCAGATAGGCGAGAAATTTCTTCTTGAGCAGTTGCTTTAACAAGTTATTTAAGGAAGGGATTACTAGCAATGAGCTTCTTGGGAGGGGCTTGCAGGTATGTGATATTAAATGAGCACATATTCCATGGAGGGGTGAAATGCTCTTGTTGTCTACAGTGATACAGTTCATTCAGGTTATAAAACTTAATATACGTAACTGCATGTTTTCACAATCCATTTAGATATGTGTGTATTTACTTCTAGACATTTAGTAAGATTCATTGTGACAGTGTCTGGTTCATTTCTTAACATTCTAATACCAAGTACAGTGTTAATCTCAACAATCCTATCACTGATACTAGAAATACCAAGATTAGATTTTGCCACCGAAGTGGCTAGTTTATTGTGCACCCCATATCCATCCTGTGGACGGTAGCGCAAGAGCATATGGATACACAAAGGCCTAGGCACTAGGCCCCATAGGTTAACAATTGTACATTTGGGTTTATATCTACATTTCAATTATCTGTTACAAGCAAATTTAGGAAATTTGCTTAGTACAACTGGCATCTTATTTCATGAATAAGATATAATAATAATAATAATAATAATAATAATAATAATAATAATAATAATAATAATAATAATAATAATAATAATAATAATAATAATAATATCTTTATTTACTACAAGTACATGTACATGGTATACAGGCCTAGCTGACATCAGTGACATACTACTATATAGAAAGTCCCTTGTTATGCTGAGCATTTCGGGCAGATTAGGTCAGTGTCCTAGGATGCGACTCACCCAGTCGACTAACACCCAGGAACCCATTTTACTGATGGGGAACATAGACAACAGGTGTAAAGAAACACGCCCAATGTTTCTGCCCTGGCTGGGAATCGAACCCAGGCCCTCGCCGTGTGAAGCGAGAGCTTTAGCCACCAGACCACTTATCCTCAATAAGTGGACAATTAAGCACATAGTGTTCAAGACAGTGACCATATGCCTGATCACATAATTTGCATTTAGTTTGATCATCATCTGTGTTTCCCAAACTGTCAGAAGTACTTGTAGCCAAGCCTAAGCCTGGCCACTACAACATCAGTCAGTCTGTTCACATTGAAGTTGCTCCATAAACATACTTATCTGTGCTCGCATTATCATGAGCACAGATAGGCACGTTCATGGAAATTAATTTGGATTTATATCTACAGTTCACTTATCTGTTACAAGCAAATTTAGGAAATTTGCTTATATAAGTGGTATCATACCTTCACCAATAAGATATCTTGACATGTCACATAGGTTATTATACTGTCTATCTCTATATTCCTCAATAAGTGGACAATTCAGAGATTTAGATTTTGCCACCGAAGTGGCTAGTTTATTGTGCACCCCATATCCATCCTGTGGACGGTAGCGCAAGAGCATATGGATACACAAAAGGCCTAGGCACTAGGCCCCAAAGGGTTAACAATTGTACATTTGGGTTCATATCTACATTTCAATTATCTGTTACAAGCAGGTATCTTATTTCATGAATAAGATATCTTGACATGTCACATAGGTTATTATATTGTCTATCTCTATATTCCTCAATAATTTGCACAATTAAGCACATAGTGTTCACGACAGTGACCATATGCCTGATCACATAATTTGCATTTAGTTTGATCATCATCTGTCTCCCAAACTGTCAGAAGTACCTGTAGCCAAGCCTAAGCCTGGCCACTACAACATCAGTCAGTCTGCTCACATTGCAAGTTGCCCCAAACAAACATGTCCATCTGTGCTCGCATTATCATGAGCACAGATAGGCACGTTCATGGAAATTAATTTGGATTTATATCTACAGTTCACTTATCTGTTACAAGCAAATTTAGGAAATTTGCTTAGAATAAAATGGTATCTTACCTTCACTAATAAGATATCTTGACATGTCACATAGGTTATTATACTGTCCATCTCTATATTCCTCAATAAGTGGACAATTCAGCACATAGTTTCAAGACAGTGACCATATGCCTGATCACATAATTTGCTTTAGTTTGATCATCATCTGTGTATCTCCCAAACTGCCAGAAGTACTTGTAGCCAAGCCGAAGCCTGGCCACTACAACATCAGTCAGTCTGTTCACATTGCAAGTTGCTCCATAAACATACTTATCTACATTCATATTATCATAGTGGGTTATAGATCTACTCAGGCTTCTAACTGCATTCCTATAGCTATCATTTTCATTATTTATTTCTCTCCTAATATTATTCCTAATGCTAGACACAGATATACCAAAGTTATATTCTACATTCTCCTTATGGGTGCTCTTCTTGGCTAACATATCAACTTTATCATGAAGGAGTAATCAATGTGTGACGGAATCCATAGCAAATGTACTTTAATTCCTTTGTCCCGGATTTTGAGTATCTATACCTGGCTTCTCCAATGAGCATGCTGTTAGAGTCATTATAGGAGTCAAGAGCCTTCAATGATGACATAGAATCAGTAATAATGATAGAGTCAAGCTCAGTGTCATAAGTTAACTTTGTGCCATAGGATTGCAAACAATTCAGTTTGCAGTGTAGACGCAGTTGTTAATTCTTATGCCTAGTTCAAAAAAATTATTATTGTTCTTAACTAGGAGGTGGCAACCAGAGAGATGCAGCCCTGCCAGAAGACTCCTGTTTAGATCCATCAGTGTATATAACTTGAGATAACTTATTACTACCAGCTAGGGATAAATTTCTTCTTGAGCAGTTGCTTTAACAAGTGATTTAAGGAAGGGATTACTAGCAATGAGCTTCTTGGGAGGGACTTCGGTATGTGATATTAAATGAACACATCTTCCATGGAGGGGTGAAATGCTCTTGTTGCCTACAGTGATACAATTCATGCAGGTTGTAAAACTTAATGTAATTGCATGTTTTCACAATCCATTTAGATCTGTGAGTATTTACTTCTAGACATTTAGTAAGATTCATTGTGACAGTGTCTGGTTCATTTCTTAACAATCTAATACCAAGTACAGTGTTAATCTCAATAATCCTATCACTGATACTAGTAATACCAAGCTCCTTCCTCATATTAAGAACCTTTGTAGATTTGGGACAGCCAAGAATAATTCTTAGAGCTTCATTTTGCATTAACTCCAAGGGTCGGAGAGAACTTTCTCGAGCTAATATCAAATGGGAGCAGCATAATCAATTAAGGACCTAATATAGGCTATGTACATCATTCTCATGATTCTCACATTAGCACCATAGTTGGGGTTGTATCCAGCAACAGCTTTAAGAGCATTTAGTCTATCTTTGCATTTTTATTTAGTTGTGGTATAGTAGATTTGGTAAAGGGTACATCTGCATATGGTCACTGTCTTGACACTATGTGCTGAATTGTCCACTTATTGAGGAATATAGAGATAGACAGTATAATAACCTATGTGACATGTCAAGATATCTTATTAGTGAAGGTAAGATACCACTTATTCTAAGCAAATTTCCTAAATTTGCTTGTAACGAATAAGTGAACTGTAGATATAAATCCAAATTAATTTCCATGAACGTGCCTATCTGTGCTCATGATAATGCGAGCACAGATGGACATGTTTGTGGAGCAACTTACAATGTGAGCAGACTGACTGATGTTGTAGTGGCCAGGCTTAGGCTTGGCTACAGGTACTTCTGACAGTTTGGGAGACAGATGATGATCAAACTAAATGCAAATTATGTGATCAGGCATATGGTCACTGTCGTGAACACTATGTGCTTAATTGTGCACTTATTGGGGAATATAGAGATAGACAATATAATAACCTATGTGACATGTCAAGATATCTTATTCATGAAATAAGATACCTGCTTGTAACAGATAATTGAAATGTAGATATGAACCCAAATGTACAATTGTTAACCCTTTGGGGCCTAGTGCCTGGCCTTTTGTATCCATATGCTCTTGCGCTACCGTCCACAGGATGGATATGGGGTGCACAATAAACTAGCCACTTCGGTGGCAAAATCTAAATCTACATCTACAAGATATCTGTAAGTTTTAACGTAGCTAATGTTTTCACCCTGCAAATAGATGGGTGGGGGATGTCGTTTGCTTGTTAATATCTTTGTTTTAGAGGAAGGTATTATGAGGCCTAGTCGATTACAAATTGCTTGAACTTCATTAAGAACGGAACTCATCTTTTTATGCCCTGTTGTATGGATCATGATGTCATCAGCATAGCTTATAGCTATATGTTTAGGTGAGGCAGGAAGAGCATTTAGGAGGGCATTAATCAGAATATTAAATAGCATGGGACTGAGAACTCCTCCCTGTGGTGTACCTAGGGACATACCAAGCTCCTTCCTCATATTAAGAACCTTTGTAGATTTGGGACAGCCAAGAATAATTCTGAGAGCTTCATTTTGCATTAACTCCAGGGGTCGGAGAGAACTTTCTCTAGCTAATATCAACATGGGAGCAGCATAATCAATTAAGGACCTAACATAGGCTATGTACATCATTCTCACGATTCTTTGTAACTGTATTTGTGTATACCTGAATAAACTTACTTATTTTCCCCGGACTCCCGGGTGGTAGGGCTTAATAAAGCATCATCTTTGGTGACCCTTATTAACCCCAACAACAATAAGGCTACACTCAGCATTCAGTAAGTTGTTATAATAACACACAGTTTTCAGTCCCATATATAGCACGTATAGGCATCCTGAAAGCTATCATCACAAGCAGTTTCATTTAAAAATGTTAAATATTAGGGTCATCAACAACGTGGCACTATAAGACGTGAGAAGCATGGAAACAGAGACAGGGAACTGAAGAGTCATGGTCACACTTAAGTTTATTTAGGTACAGATACACATAAGTACAATTATCATACATAGTAATTGCTTTCGTTGCCATGACCTGGAAACAATACAACATTTTCTGTTGCACTGTTATAGATGTTACACCATTATAACTGGTGCACTCGAGACGAGAAGAAACCTCTAGGTAAACTTCACATTAGTATTCACAGAAGTATTTATTCAGACCTCATAGTATAACCAGTGGCTTGCAATGCATTACTGACAGGTTTTGAGTATTTATAATGTAGCAGGAGATTTTTTATTGACTAATAGTATTGTTTGACTTTTTTTGGTACTATATTGCTTTATTAAAGTTCGGTTTATAGATGTTTTATAAATTTAGGGGCCTCTATGGGTCTGTGACTATTGGGTTATCCTGGAATAAATCTACATAATGTACTTTTTATGTACCCATAACACCTTCAAAACAATTAAAGACAACTACTGGACCACTATGACAAGGTCCTGGATGCTCTAGAAGACAAATAAAATGCAGATGTAGTATACACAGACTTTGCAAAAGCTTTTGACAAGTGTGACCATGGTGTAATAGCACACAAAATGTGTGATAAAGGAATAACAGGAAAAGTTGGTAGATGGATCTATAATTTCCTAACAAATAGTAACAAAAGAGTAGTAGTAAACAGAGTAAAGTTTGAGGCGGCTACGGTGAAAGTTCTGTTCCACAAAGCACAGTACTCGCTCCTATCCTGTTCCTTTTCCTCATATATGACATAGACAGGGATGTAAGCCACAGCACCGTGTCTTCCTTTGCAGATGACACCCAAATTTGCATGATTGTCCTCCATTGAAGACACTGCAAGACTCCAGGCGGACATCAACCAAATCTTTAACTTTGCTGCAGAAAACAATATGAAGTTCAATGATGAGAAATTTCAATTACTCCAATATGGAAAACGTGAGGAAATTAAAACTATATTGGAATATAAAACAAATTCCAACCACACAATAGAGCGAAAAACTAATGTAAAAGACCTGGGAGTGATCATGTCAGAAGATCTCACCTTCAATGACCATAACAGTGTAGATTAGATTTTGCCACCGAAGTGGCTAGTTTATTGTGCACCCCATATCCATCCTGTGGACGGTAGCGCAAGAGCATATGGATACACAAAAGGCCTAGGAACTAGGCCCCAAAAGGGTTAACAATTGTACATATGGATTTATATCTACAGTTCACTTATCTGTTACAAGCAAATTTAGGGAATTTGCTTAGTAAATCTGGTATCTTATTTTCATTAATAAGATATCTTGACATGTCACATAGATTATTATACTGTCTATCTCTGTATTCAGTGTATCAATTGCATCTGCTAGAAAAATGACAGGATGGATAATGAGAACCTTCAAAACTAGGGATGCCAAGCCCATGATGACATCTTCAGGTCGCTTGTTCTATCTAGGCTGGAATATTGCTGCACACTAACAGCACTTTTCAGGGCAGGTGAAATTCCTGACCTAGAAAATGTAGAGAACCTTCACGGCACACATAACTGTGATAAAACACCTAAATTACTGGGAATGCTTGAAGTTCCTAAACCTGTACTCCCTAGAATGCAGGCGGGAGAGATACATTATTATATACACTTGGAAAATCCTAGAGGGATTAGTACCAAACTTGCACATGAAAATCACTCCCTATGAAAGCAAAAGACTCGGCAGACAATGCAACATCCCCGCAATGAAAAGCAGGGGTGCCACTAGCATGATAAGAGACAACACAATAAGTGTCAAGGGCCCAAGACTGTTCAACTGTATTCCAGCATACATAAGGGGGATTACCAATAGACCCTTGGCTGTCTTCAAGAAGACGCTGGACAGGCACCTAAAGTCAGTACCTGACCAGCCGGGCTGTGGTTCGTACGTCGGGTTGCGTGCAGTCAACAGTAACAGCCTGGTTGATCAGGCCCTGATTCACCATGAGGCCTGATCACAGACTGGGCCACGGGGCGTTCACCCCCAAAACCCTCTCCAGGTATACAAAGCTTAAAGGAAAACTGAACTTTTAACAATAAGTGATACAGATTTAACACGTGTTATCCCAATAAAGCCAAGTACAGTGGTATCAATTATTTCCATTAGAGATGAAGAATGATGATTGGTAATGATACCACTTTGGCCATGGAAATAATGACTGGCACTTTTGTCACTACAGAGTAAATGATATTATCACACATAATAGTAATAGTCTCTTAGCCTTATGATGTTACTCTTCCATGATGAACTTTGTAACATAATTAGAGATTTGCCAAGAAACCTCTATGAGGAATTTTATCTGCATTATTTCCATATATCGAACTATACACAAGAAAGTTAGACACTTTTTTCTTGTGTTAAACATCATATTTCACATTTTGGGGAATATTCATAATTACATATCTATTAATTAGGTATCTGAAGTAGGGAAGATACCTTTTTTTGTATGGTACAGTACTTCATAGACTTATCTTAATGGCAGACACAATCATGTGATCATTAATGATGATACTGTACTTCAGTAGTTCAACTTGTCAACATAAAGGTGCCTCAGAATAGCATCCTAGGCCCTCTGCTAATTCTCATTTACATCAGTGACCCCAATGCCTCCCAGGAACTTAAACTCTGTTTGCAGATGGTACAACAATAACCAAATGATTACCAGAGAATATTTAGCTCCATTATACAAGTATAGAGGAAACTAGACAAGAGTAGTAAGAATAAGGGAATAAATGTGCTGACTGTACATACTTGGTTAAACATAATTATTAGCAGAAAATGGTTAAGGGAAGAGAGAGTGAAATTACAGAGTAACAAGGTGGATTTAAAAAGGTAAGAGAATACCAAATACAATGAGGGAATATAAATGAGTTGCAATTAAATAAGGTAAAGAGTTGTTTGCTGCATTTATGGATTTGGAAAAGGCATATATTAGGGTGGATAGGAAAACAATATGGCAGGTATTGCAAATGCATTGAACTTTTGATATGTTGTTCACAGCAGTAAAGAATTTTCCTGAGAGAGGTATAGGTTAGGGTAACCTTTTTGAGAATGTTTTCCTAAATTGTGGATAATTTTTTTTTTAATTCTTTAGAGTGCCCATGTGATTTTTGAGCAGCAAAATTTTTATTAATTTTATATAAAGTATGTATTATGATTATTTTATGCCTTATACCATACTTTGTTATCTCCTGGTTTGTATAAAATATAATTCACTCACTCTAATTTGGTGGTAATGATATAAACATATACGTACAATCTTTATGCCTTCAGTTCTGTGTACAGTAGACTATCAATTAAGATGCAGTCTGTTAGTACATTTTTCTCTACACGATGGCTGAAAAATTGTGGAATTTTTTTATCATGATGGCACGATGTTTATTTGTGATGCTGCAAATTTAGGAAAAAAATATGGAACATCATGGGAGTTTTATCTGTTTTGTGGCCAGCCTATGGGTCAGGATATTGTTGTTATGGGGGAGGTCTGGTCACACTTAATGTACACAACCTCTCATGCCTCAGTTCTCCATGCATACTCGTTCCTTACCATATTCAGCTTTGTGTCATTGACTTATTTTTTATCTTTTTATCACCATATATTGTGTCTGGATAATAACCATGGCAGCCTAGAGGAATGTATGTGATGTTGGAAGTGGCACAAAGTTTTTAGGCCTGAGTCATGGTATTTTGAAAAACCCAAGATATTAGAGAAACTAAAGTGATGTACCTGTAGTGAGATAATGTGAGCCTATGGTCTCACTGAAGCATCAGTTCATTCAATTAAAAGTAATGAAGCGAAGATAGGAGCTTGTGCAATGAAAGGTGCACCACTTAATTTCATCTTCAAGAGGAAACTGGACAAGTATCTTTGTTTCCTTACACATGTTGTCCAGTTCACATAGCAAGTACGTACCTACGTGTTGGTCAACTGGTGTGGGTTGCATGCTAGAGGACAAGATTGAGGAACCAGGCTGTGATGAATATGTGGGGCAGTGGTCCTCCAGCAGCAACAGCCTGGTTGACCAGGCAAGCACCAGCGAGCCTGGCCCATGGCAGGGCTCAGAGAGTAGATAAACTCTTGAAACTCTTCAAAGGTATATCTTAATAAAGAAAATTACCTTAGAGTACTATAAAACTGTATGATGAGGAAAGAAGGCCTGAACAAGACTGCACGTTTAGTAAAGGCTGGTTTCAAAGTTCAAATTGCACAATCAGTTGCATAATGCTAAGTTTTCTAGTGAAAGTGCTTCAGCTGATCACATGGCTGATGGGAATTACAGTGAATCCTCGCTATTCAAACACTCCAAAACTCACCCTCATTCCAGAATGCTGTTCAAGTGCTATTACCAAACGAATTTATTCCCATAAGGAATGATGCAATTAGATTACTCCATTTCAGACCCCCAAAAATACACTTATAAAAGCACTTACAATAATAAACTTACATAAAAGGGTGAGTTTTGGAGTGTTCGAATAGCGAGGGTCCACTGTATTAGCGAAACACCATAAAACGAAGCACTGTAATGTGGGGCCTGTATGTATGCAAAAGTTGGAATGTATCAAGAGTACAGTATAGTGGTGCCAATACAGTACTTTATATGGGAATAGACCTTAAATGAGGAATGGTCCTTAAATGTTGCATCTAGGAGGCTAGAGGCAGTAATGATATGTTTGAGATCAATGAGTCATGTGAATTTAGTATCATGCAGAAGATAAGTAGTAAAGAAACTAGAAAACTGTTCAGTGGTATAATTCAAAAAGTTGTAAAGAGGCTGTTGAGATAGTTTAGTAATTTAGAAAGCACAAAGCAAGTTGGGTTAATCAAGTGGGTGGCTGGAAGGAGGGGTAGAGGACATCCCCCGATAGAATAAGAGAAAGTGTAGGTTTTTCAGTCAGGGCCCCTTGAGCACCTAGATGTCATGTTGGAATGGTGAACCAGTTATTTGGACTTGAAGTTTGGAGGTGGAAGGTACAGGGCCTAAACTCTGGAGAGTGAGAGGGCTGTTGTATTTCAATGGATAATTGGAATTGTAAGATTTGTGCTTTTCTGAAAAGACAGCTAGGGAATGAATGAGGGTAAATGTGTTTTCCTTCTTTGCATCACTGCTTTATTAGGAAATGGCTGATGTGTTATGAAAAGGAATATGTACTTATATATCCATAGTCCCATAGAGTAGAAAGAATATACAGTGGACCCCGAGTAACGTAAAACTTCATTTCAGAAGCCTGCTCAAGTGCCATTACCTAACGAATTTACTCTCTTAAGGAATAATGTCACGTATACTCCCTTAAGGAATAATGTCACGTAGGTTAGTCTATTTCAGACCCCCAAAAATACACTTCCACAAGCACTTACAATATTATACTTACATAATTGTACGATTTCCGGGGTGTTCGTTACTCGGGGTCCACTGTACAATACAGTGGACCCTCGGTTTTGTCGATAATTCTTTCCAAAATGCTGTTCGAGTGCTGTTACCGAACGAATTTGTTCCCATAAGGACGAATGTAAATTAGATTAGTCGTTTCAGACCCCCAAAAATACACTTACAAAAGCACTTACAAAAATACACTTACATAATTGTTCGAGTTGGGAGCTGTACGAAAACCGAGGGTCGACTGTAGTATCATAATTTAATTAAGAGTATAAGCTAACTATGTTATTTGTATATATTTTGCCCCTTAAGCAAAGGGAAGGGGCACCTTGATGCCAGTGAAGGGCTCTTAATCTAAGGAATCTAAGTTATTCTTCCCTTTCTTGTATCAAACCTGATTACCTAATATTTCCCAAACAATGTATGACCCCTAAAAGCTTACTGGCAGTTCTTCCCCATGAATATAATAATAATGTACACTGATATTTTTTTGCATTCACAGATACAGAATGAAGCCCAGCATGGTGGCTGATGAGATGTTCCCTGAGGGTGCCGGCCCATACATGGACTTGGACGAAGCTGGTGGCTCAGGGGGACTCTTAATGGACCTCACTGCAAATGAAAAGGCTGTTCATGCTGACTTTCACAATGACTTTGATGATCTCTTTGATGATGAAGATCTAAATTAAAACCAGAAGGCCTGTGAAACTTAATTTCTGTATTTACCCAATAAATGGATAAAGAATAAAATGAATAAAGTATGAAACATCACGGTAATTTTTGTCACCTGCATAGAAAATCTTGGCCATTTTCAAAAAATATATTCCAAAATAGCAATTCACCTGATATAAAAATTGGTGATGTCACTATAATGGTAATGTGCATTTGTATTAGGATATGTATTAGCAAACTGCAGTTTGGTAAATTGTATTTAAAATATTTAGTACATATTAGATTTTGGTAAAAGTACAGCTGTGCCCAAATGTTTTTATGAATGTACTGTGCTCTATCAATAATTTGTAAAAAAACAGTAAGCTTATATTGTTATACTCAGTGCATCATACTTTTCCCTCCTTGGAAAGTTCTGATCATTCAAGCTAATATGCCTATTACAACCATATGCTCATACTTTCTTGAACACTTTCGTTTTCGTTCACACTTTCATTCTCGTTCTCATGCTATGGCCCTTGACACTTGATGTTATAAGCATACAGTGGACCCCCGAGTTTCGTAAAAACTTCACTCCTGAAGTCTGCTCAAGTGCCATTACCGAACGAATTTACTCCCTTAAGGAAAAATTTCACGTAGGTTAGTCTATTTCAGACCCCCAAAAATACACTTCCACAAGAACTTACAAAATTATACTTACATAATTGCACGATTTCCGGGGTATTCGTTAACCGAGGGTCCACTGTACTTGGTGGGGGACAAAATAGGAGTAGGCAGTAGATTTCAGGTAAATTTCCTCAGATTCAGACAAAATGGAAACTAATAAATATAAAATTGAAGAAAGCACAACTTTATCAGTGAAAATTTCTTTGAAATAGTATACTACTGAACAATTAAGTATATCCATGTCATCCTTATTTGTTTGACATGTGCAACATATTTGAATATACTGTACTGCTGCATGAAATTTTATTGTGGGTGTCCAGATATCAATAGTATACTGGCGGAAAAAGGTCACCGACAATGCCCTGACTGCAAAAATTAATTCAGTTTATTCAATGTACGAACATAGGCAACTTCTTGCTTCCGACTCTTTCCATGCTCCTGGTTCCAGAAATCTGTCAAAATTCTGGAACCAGGGGCATATCTTAGCCCTGGAGTCAGGGGTATGTCTTAGATATGCCCTTGACAAAATTAGTATTGGCAGTGTTGAATAAGCCTTACTCATTATTTGGTTTGTATACTAACATTGTGTTTTTCGTCCTTGTGAATGCATATACGTAATTATTTTATGTTAATTGTGTTAGGAGTAATTTCAGGTGTTGCTTGCTGTAACAAAATTAGGGCAAATTTGAGACTTCCGCTCTTCAAATAAATTCAGTGAGACCTATGAAAAACAGTCTATGGAAAAATAGCTGTATACCCAGTGATGGGTATACAGCTGTTTTTCCAAAACAAATAATCCAAGAGCATTCACTAGAGTTGGCCAGTATTATCACAGGAGAGTTTTATAAAATTTTCACCGTTATCATACACTGCGATCATGTCCACCTTTGTCATTTATTATTTCTGACTCCTAAAACGTGTTGCAAGCCATTCAGAAATTTGACTCTCCTCATCCCTTTGTCCTTCATATTCAACTTTGGTTGTCGCATTTCTAGTAAACAAAAGTCTTTTTTTCCTGGGTCCATGGATATGCAGATATTCAGGGCAATGGACTAGCAGACTCAGTTGCAATCAGTTATTCATGACTTACCAATTTCCCATAGGGGTATACCATTCTCAGACTAATTTTCAGTGCTCTCTCTCTCATTTCCAAAACATCTGGAATGCAACAAATTGTTTTCCATCAAAACAATTGAAAATCTGGCTATCTTCCCAGTTGGGTTTTGGAAACTGCACTCTAACGATTGAAACTCGGACACAACTCTCACACGGATGCCACATGGAAAAACGACTGGCACTACTTTCCAAGGACTTCCAGGTCACCTTGTCAGTTCACCACATTTTAATAGACTCTCATGTCTATTAGTGGGAACACAGGATTCACATCCAATATCTACATCGTCCTAACACATTTAACTGACCTCAATGAAAGTCTCGCCTCTGATGCAGACTTACGCTGACTTTTTTAACAGAAGCTAACCTATTGCACCAACTATGGTTCTCATTTTACACTCACTAACCCCTACCCTTTGCACATCCTTTACCCTTGCACACCCCTTCCCCTTGCACGCCCCGAAATTTTCTCACGCCTTCACCTCGCACACACCTTACCCTCGCACACCCCTTTCCCTTGCACACCCCTTCCCCTTGCACACCCCGTCTTTTCTCACGCCTTCACCTCGCACACCCCTTCCCCTTGCACACCCCTTCCCCTTGCACACCCCGTCTTTTCTCACGCCTTCACCTCGCACACACCTTACCCTCGCACACCCCTTTCCCTCACACACTCCTTCCCCTCAAACACTCCTTCCCCTCAAACACTCCTTCCCCTCACACACCCCTACCAACAGTGCTGTACAACCCACGCGGGTTTAGTGTATATCACAAATATTTATATCATTACGAAGAACAAGGGTGAAACAATTCATCAAAAACCAGCACTTAGGAGAGAAACCTTAGGATGACATTTTGGTCCATCCAGGATGGACCAAAATGTCATAATAAGGTATGGGTTTTTAGTGAATTATTATTCTTTGACCATGTTAAAAGCGGAGGTAATTGTCAAATTCACATTAAAATTTCACACAAAATGGCCATCCATCAGGGCTATCATTGCACAAATTAACCGTCAGTGTCTACTGTGGCACAGGTGCTGCATGACCCCTATGGGTTTGAAAGTACGTATTATGTTACTTCCAAAGGGAAAGTGCTAGATCTGTAGGGGTCATACAGTACTTGAGGATGGGTCCAGTTCCTTGGATCAGAGGGCATCAAGACACCTTCCTTGAAGGGATGAATATAATCTATTGTGCCACAGAATGAGTTGGATTTTTTGGGATTTATCAAGACAAAATCGTAATTACTTTCTACTTGAGCACTTCATAGAGGGTACCTTGATGCTGGTTAAGTGCTCTTAATGTAAGGAACATGTGCTATAGTCCCCGTCCGCGAATCAAAAATAATTTCATTCCATTCCTTAGGCACTGTAACTCAGGTTTAGTGCTGCCTCATGAATACACAAGATGGCAGGCAGTTTAGAATATTCTTTTAATGTTTTGGATAGACAGGCAGGAAATAACGCACTAGAAGTCTAAGTAAGTTTCTGAAAAGATTGAGTTAGCTGAGGACTCGCCAAGTTGTGCACACTATTTCCCAGCAGTGAAGAGATTTATTATAGTTTACCATGAAGGATGACAGAGGTTTGTTTTTTTTCCTGGAGGATGATGGAGGTAGTTTCCTCTGAATGATGATGGAGGTATAATAGTTTCCTCTGAATGATGATGGAGGTATAATAGTTTCCTCTGAATGATGATGGAGGTATAATAGTTTCCTCTGAAGGATGATGGAGGTATAATAGTTTCCTCTGAAGGATGATGGAGGTATAATAGCTTCCTCTGAAGGATGATGGAGGTATAATAGTTTCCTCTGAAGGATGATGGAGGTATAATAGTTTCCTCTGAAGGATGATGGAGGTATAATAGTTTCCTCTGAAGGATGATGGAGGTATGATAGCTTCCTCTGAAGGATGATGGAGGTATAATAGTTTCCTCTGAAGGATGGTGGAGGTATAATAGTTTCCTCTGAAGGATGATGGAGGTATGCACATTACTAACCACAGCAAAATACACTTATTGATATCTGTGATTCCCCTTAATTTTCACAGTTCTAACCAAAATTCTAATACAACTATTGCTCCATAATACTTAAGCTAGTCATAAGTTTGCCTAAGATACTCCAATATAGAAACTATATTATGCCAATATATCACCTTTATCATTAATATATACACTAATTGCTAACTTTTTATACTAATTGTTAAATTCTCAATGTTTAAATTCCAGTACCTAAATTTTGTAAACCTAACCTTACAATCTGTATATCTATTGTATAGCTATTGAGTAAGACCTATCATAAGACTGCCTGAAAAGCCTAGGCATACCTAGGCATATTATTGGCCATCTTGTAATATCAACTTTAATGTATAACTATAAGTACCCCCCACCTTGTATTACATGAAATAAAGAATTTGAATTTGAATTTGAATTTGAATAATAGTTTCCTCTGAAGGATGATGAAGGTATAATAGTTTCCTCTGAAGGATGATGGAGGTATAATAGTTTCCTCTGAAGGATGATGGAGGCATAATAGCTTCCTCTGAAGGATGATGGAGGTATAATAGCTTCCTCTGAAGGATGATGGAGGTATAATAGCTTCCTCTGAAGGATGATGGAGGTATAATAGTTTCCTCTGAAGGATGATGGAGGTATAATAGCTTCCTCTGAAGGATGATGGAGGTATAATAGCTTCCTCTGAAGGATGATGGAGGTATAATAGCTTCCTCTGAAGGATGATGGAGGTATAATAGTTTCCTCTGAAGGATGATGGAGGTATAATAGCTTCCTCTGAAGGATGATGGAGGTATAATAGTTTCCTCTGAAGGATGATGGCGGTATAATAGCTTCCTCTGAAGGATGATGGAGGTATAAGAGTTTCCTCTGAAGGATGATGGAGGTATAATAGCTTCCTCTGAAGGATGATGGAGAGTTCAAAATAGATAGTTTCCTCTGAAGGATGATGGAGGTATAATAGTTTCCTCTGAAGGATGATGAAGGTATAATAGTTTCCTCTGAAGGATGATGGAGGTATAATAGTTTCCTCTGAAGGATGATGGAGGCATAATAGCTTCCTCTGAAGGATGATGGAGGTATAATAGCTTCCTCTGAAGGATGATGGAGGTATAATAGCTTCCTCTGAAGGATGATGGAGGTATAATAGTTTCCTCTGAAGGATGATGGGTATAATAGCTTCCTCTGAAGGATGATGGAGGTATAATAGCTTCCTCTGAAGGATGATGGAGGTATAATAGCTTCCTCTGAAGGATGATGGAGGTATAATAGTTTCCTCTGAAGGATGATGGAGGTATAATAGCTTCCTCTGAAGGATGATGGAGGTATAATAGTTTCCTCTGAAGGATGATGGAGGTATAATAGCTTCCTCTGAAGGATGATGGAGGTATAATAGCTTCCTCTGAAGGATGATGGAGGTATAATAGTTTCCTCTGAAGGATGGTGGAGGTATAATAGTTTCCTCTGAAGGATGATGGAGGTATAATAGTTTCCTCTGAAGGATGATGGAGGTATAATAGCTTCCTCTGAAGGATGATGGAGGTATAATAGTTTCCTCTGAAGGATGATGGAGGTATAATAGCTTCCTCTGAAGGAGGATGGAGGTATAATAGTTTCCTCTGAAGGATGATGGAGGCATAATAGCTTCCTCTGAAGGATGATGGAGGTATAATAGTTTCCTCTGAATGATAATGGAGGTATAATCTGAGGACGTGTGATGGTGGTAGTGTTGGGGGTTACAGTAGTACTGGTTGTGTAACAGGTTGTAGTGGATGGATTATAATGTTGGTGTAAGAAGGCAATGGTGTAAATGGTAATGCATGTGTAAGGAGTGGTGGTAGTGGGTCAAGAGGTAGTAGTAGTGTAAAGGATGGTGGTGGTTGAGGAGCTAGGTTGGTGGTGCAGGTGAAAGTAAGAAGAAGCAGCACATTTTCCTATATCAACTGCCTTCTACCGCCTCGCAGTGGTATGGCCCGCTACACACTGAGTCACCTCGCTCTCTTATAACATTATCATAATTATTATTATTATTATTATTATTATTATTATTATTATTATTATTGTTATTATTGATAAACTAGACGTCATGTACGCTAGTGACTGGTCAAGCAGAACTAAATTATCCATACGGGTTTAATGCTTCCCCTAAACATAATGATAGAAACGAAGAAATTACAAGCCTGCTGAGGTCTATTGTAGCCTAGTTAATAATAATAATAATAATAACTATAAATTATATTTTAAACCGTACAAGACCCGTGGAGAGAACTGAATTCAGATGTATAGCTGGATACCTGGGGTATACCTGGAGGGTGGAGGGTGTCTCGGGGTCAACGCCTCCACGGCACGGTCCATGACCAAGCCTCGTTGTGGATCAGAGCCTGATCAACCAGGCTATTATTGCTGGCCGCACGCAAACCGACGTACGAACCACAGCCCGGCTGGTCAGGTACTGTAGGTGTCTGTCCAGCTCCTTGAAGACAGCCAGGGGTCTATTGGTAATCCCCCTTATGTATGCTGGGAGGCAGTTGAACAGTCTTAGGCCCCTGACACTTATTATGTCTCTTAGCGTATTTGTAGCACCCCTGCTTTTCATAGGGGGGATGTTGCATCTCTTGCCGAGTCGTTTGCTTTCGCTGGGAGTGATTTTCGTGTGCAGATTTGGGACTAGTCCCTCTAGGATTTTCCAAGTGTATATTATGAATCTTTCTCGCCTGCGTTCCAGGGAGTACAGGTCAAGGGACTTCAACCGTTCCCAGTAATTTAGGTGCTTTATCGTACTTATAAGTGCCGTCAAAGTTCTCTTTATATTCTCAAGGTCTACAATTTCGCCTGCCTTGAAAAGGGTCATTAGTTACAGCAATATTCTATCCTAGAGAACAAGCGATTTGAAGAGAATCACCCAAAGGACCCCAATGGAAATAAATCACTCTGTCTGACTTTTTGGGTTATCCTAGGTTCTCTACACATATGCTGCTATGTTTGATAATCTATGTAAATGTATTTGTGTATACCTGAATAAACTTACTTACCATGGGCTTGGCATCCCTAGTTTTGAAGGTTCTTATTATCCATCCAGTCATTTTCCTAGCAGATGTGGTAGATACATTGTTGTAGTCTTTGAAAGCGAGATTCTTTGACATTATCACTCCTAGGTCCTTCACATTAGTTTTTCGCTCTATTGTGTGGTTAGAATTTGTTTTATACTCCGATACAGTTTTAATTTCCTCGATTTTTCCATAGCGGAGTAATTGAAATTTGTCTTCATTGAACTTCAAATTGTTTTCTGCGGCTCATTTAAAGATTTGGTTGGTCTGCTTGGAGATTTGCATTGTCTTCGATGGATGACACTCATGCAAATTCTGGTATCATCAGCAAAGGAGGACATGGTGCTGTGGAAAAGGATGGGAGCGAGTACTATACCTTGTGGAATAGCCGTCTCTGACTTCACTTTGTTTACTATTACTCTTTGTGTTCTATTTGTTAGGAAGTTATAGATCCATCTACGCACTTTTCCTGTTATTCCTTTATCACGCATTTTGTGTGCTATTACACCATGGTCGCACTTGTAGAAGGCTTTTGCAAAGGCTGTGTATACTACAACCCCTCAAGGGAGGTTCCTTGACGCTGGTGAGGGGCTCTTGATCTAGGGAATTGGATCTGTGCTCCAGTTACCTGAATTAAACCTGAATACTTTCCATATCCCCCCTCACAGGCGCTGTATAATCCTACGAGTTTAGCGCTTCCCCATGATTATAATTATAATAATGTCTATACTACATTTGCATTTTGGATGTCCTCCAGAGCATCCAAAACCATGTCATAGTGGTCCAGTAGTTGTGAGAGGCAGGAGCGACCTGCTCTAAACACTCATGTTGCCCTGGGTTGTGCTACTGATGGGTATTTAAGTGGGTGGCGATCTTGCTTCTTAAAACCCTTTCAAAGATTTTTATTATGTGGGGCGTTAGTGCTATCGGTCTGTAATTCTTTGCAATTGCTTTACTGCCACCTTTGTGGAGCGTTGAAATCTGTATACTGAGAGGTCCAGGTGCTGTATGACGGGTTTAGCACTCCTCTGTTAATAATAGTAATAATAATAATAATAATGAGATGCTCAAAATTATCATAAAACAGAAATTTAATGTTTGTGTGGTAAGTTTATTTAGGTATAGGTACACATAAATACAGTTACATAAATTATCATACATACTAACATATGTGTAGATTAGCCAGGATAATCCAAAAAAAAGCCAATGTGACTTATTTTCATTGGGGTCCTTGGTAA
Organism: Cherax destructor; assembly: GCA_009830355.1. Classification (NCBI taxonomy): domain Eukaryota; kingdom Metazoa; phylum Arthropoda; class Malacostraca; order Decapoda; family Parastacidae; genus Cherax; species Cherax destructor. The sequence goes on along the minus strand of WNWK01000561.1, from coordinate 375,523 downwards.
TTGGTCCATGGAAACGTGACTTGATTCACAATTTTTGTATTTCTTCATGTACGGCAGAAAAGATCTGTAGTTAAGACTTGATAACGATCCAAGACCAATGGAAATGTTCTTGATCTTAAGAACTGGAGCTACTCTCCATTTCCTCGGTTCGAATCTGATTGTCTTCTATTCCTCATGGCTCCGTATGTGACCTCCTATGGGTTTAGCGCTTCCAGATGATCATAATATAATTAAAACAGTGGCGCTTTACCAACATTGTTTTTATTGATTTTATTTTGATTATCCTTTGTTACTCTCAGTCTTCAGAGGGGATGATGTTACCATGACAACAGCATCTATTATGACAGCAGCGTCACCGTTACCATGACAACAGCATCTCTATTATGACAGCAGCGTCACCGTTACCATGACAACAACATCTATTATGACAGCAGCGTCACCGTTACCATGACAACAGCATCTCTATTATGACAGCAGCGTCACCGTTACCATGACAACAGCATCTATTATGACAGCAGCGTCACCGTTACCATGACAACAGCATCTATTATGACAGCAGCGTCACCGTTACCATGACAACAGCATCTCTATTATGACAGCAGCGTCACCGTTACTATGACAACAGCATCTATTATGACAGCAGCGTCACCGTTACCATGACAACAGCATCACTGTTACTATGACAACGTCACTGCTACCATAAGTAAGTTTATTCAGGTGTACACAAATACAGTCACAAATTATCATACATAGCAGCATATGTGTAGATAACCCAGGATAACTCAGGATAACCCAGGATAACCTAGGATAACCTAGGATAACCCAGGATAACCCAGGATAACCCAGAATAACCCAGGATAACCCAGGATAACCCAGGATAACCTAGGATAACCCAGGATAACCCAGGATAACCCAGGATAACCCAGAATAACCCAGGATAACCCATGATAACCCAGGATAACCCAGGATAACCCAGGATAACCCAGAATAACCCAGGATAACCCAGGATAACCCAGGATAACCCAGGATAACCCAGAATAACCCAGGATAACCCAGGATAACCCAGGATAACCCAGAATAACCCAGGATAACCCAGGATAACCCAGGATAACCCAGAATAACCCAGGATAACCCAGGATAACCCAGGATAACCCAGAATAACCCAGGATAACCCAGGATAACCCAGGATAACCCAGGATAACCCAGGATAACCCTGGATAACCCAGGATAACCCAGGATAACCCAGAATAACCCAGGATAACCCAGGATAACCCAGGATAACCCAGAATAACCCAGGATAACCCAGGATAACCCAGAATAACCCAGGATAACCCAGGATAACCCAGAATAACCCAGGATAACCCAGGATAACCCAGGATAACCCAGGATAACCCAGGATAACCCAGAATAACCCAGGATAACCCAGGATAACCCAGGATAACCCTGGATAACCCTGGATAACCCAGGATAACCCAGGATAACCCAGGATAACCCAGGATAACCCAGGATAACCCAAAATAACCCAGGATAACCCAGGATAACCCAGGATAACAATAACCAGGATAACCCAGGATAACCCAGGATAACCCTAGGATAACCCAGGATAACCCAGGATAACCCAAAATAACCCAGGATAATAGGATAACCCAGGATAACCCAGGATAACCTAGGATAACAGATAACAGAATAACCCAGGATAACCTAGGATAACCCAGGATAACCCAGGATAACCTAGGATAACCCAGGATAACCTAGGATAACCCAGGATAACCTAGGATAACCCAGATAACAGATCAACAGGACTTATTTCCAGAACCTAGGATAACCGGATAATCCAGGATAACAGAAAATGTCAAGTGACTATGCTTATGCAACAGCATCACCGTTATCATGGCAACAGTTTCACTGATAACTGACAGAAACAGCATCACTGTTACCATGACAACAGCATCACTGTTACCATGACAACTGCATCACTGTTACCATGACAACAGCATCACTGTTACCATGACAACTGCATCACTGTTACCATGATATCGCCTTTACCATGACAATAGCATCACCGCTACCATGACAACGTCACCGTTACCATGACAACGTCACCGTTACCATGACAACGTCACCGTTACCATGACAACGTCACCGTACAGTGTGTTAAAGAAATCTGAACTAATTTAGGAATTCAGTGATAATATACAAGTGTTGTGCCTGTATAGTACTGCTGTTCTTCCCACTCCCCTCCCGTCACATGTACCCTCCCTCCCTCCCGTCACATGTACCCTCCCTCCCTCCCGTCACATGTACCCTCCCTCCATCCCGTCACATGTACCCTCCCTCCCTCCCGTCACATGTACCCTCCCTCCCTCCCGTCACATGTCCCTCCTCCCTCCCGTCACATGTACCCTCCCTCCCTCCCGTCACATGTACCCTCCCTCCCTCCCGTCACATGTACCCTCCCTCCCTCCCGTCACATGTACCCTCCCTCCCTCCCGTCACATGTACCCTCCCTCTTGTCAAAATGTACCCTCCCTCTTGTCAAAATGTACCCTCCCTCTTGTCAAAATGTACCCTCCCTCTTGTCAAAGTGTACCCTCCCTCTTGTCAAAGTGTACCCTCCCTCTTGTCAAAGTGTACCCTCCCTCTTGTCAAAGTGTACCCTCCCTCTTGTCAAAGTGTACCCTCCTCTTGTCAAAGTGTACCCTCCCTCTTGTCAAAGTGTACCCTCCCTCTTGTCAAAGTACCCTCCTCTTGTCAAAGTGTACCCTCCCTCTTGTCAAATGTACCCTCCCTCTTGTCAAAGTGTACCCTCCCTCTTGTCAAAGTGTACCCTCCCTCTTGTCAAAGTGTACCCTCCTCTTGTCAAAGTGTACCCTCCCTCTTGTCAAAGTGTACCCTCCCTCTTGTCAAAGTGTACCCTCCCTCTTGTCAAAGTGTACCCTCCCTCTTGTCAAAGTGTACCCTCCCTCTTGTCAAAGTGTACCCTCCCTCCCCTTCCAATAAAATGCACCATCCTCTCCCTCCCACCCAAATGTATTATTTTCGGACACTGAGAGTGATGAAGGGAATGACCTGATGTTAGGCTGGTACCAAGTAAGTGTTGTAGGGAAGTGATGTTAGTCTGGTACCAAGTAAGTGTTTTAGGGAAGTGATGTTAGTCTGATACCAAGTAAGTGTTGTAGGAAGTGATGTTAGTCTGGTACCAAGTAAGTGTTTTAGGGAAGTGATGTTAGGCTGGTACCAGAAGTGTTGTAGAAGTGAGTTAGTCTGGTACCAAGTGTTGTAGGAAGTGATGTTAGGCTGGTACCAAGTAAGTGTTGTAGGAAGTGATGTTAGGCTGGTACCAAGTAAGTGTTGTAGGGAAGTGATGTTAGGCTGGTACCAAGAAGTGTTGTAGGAAGTGATGTTAGTCTGGTACCAAGTAAGTGTTGTAGGAAGTGATGTTAGGCTGGTACCAAGTAAGTGTTGTAGGGGAAATGATGTTAGCTGGTACCAAGTAAGTGTTGTAGGGAAGTGATGTTAGTCTGGTACCAAGTAAGTGTTGTAGGGAAGTGATGTTAGTCTGGTACCAAGTAAGTGTTTTAGGGAAGTGATGTTAGGCTGGTACCAAGTAAGTGTTGTAGGGAAGTGATGTTAGTCTGGTACCAAGTAAGTGTTGTAGGGAAGTGATGTTAGTCTGGTACCAAGTAAGTGTTGTAGGGAAGTGATGTTAGTCTGGTACCAAGTAAGTGTTGTAGGGAAGTGATGTTAGGCTGGTACCAAGTAAGTGTTGTAGGGAAGTGATGTTAGGCTGGTACCAAGTAAGTGTTGTAGGGAAGTGATGTTAGTCTGGTACCAAGTAAGTGTTGTAGGAAGTGATGTTAGTCTGGTACCAAGTAAGTGTTGTAGGGAAGTGATGTTAGCTGGTACCAAGTAAGTGTTGTAGGAAGTGATGTTAGGCTGGTACCAAGTAAGTGTTGTAGGAAGTGATGTTAGTCTGGTACCAAGTAAGGTTGTAGGAAGTGATGTTAGCTGGTACAAGTAAGTGTTGTAGGGAAGTGATGTTAGTCTGGTACCAAGTAGTGTTGTAGGGAAGTGATACTGTCAATAAGTGTTTAGAAGTGATGTTGTCTGGTACCAAGTAGTGTTTAGGAAGGATTTAGTCTGGTACCAAGTAAGTTTTAGGAAGTGATGTTAGCTGGTACCAGTAAGTGTTGTAGGAAGTGATTTAGTCTGGTACAAGTAGTTTAGGGTATGTTAGCTGGTACAGTAAGGTTGTGGAAGATTGTCTGGTACAGTAAGTGTTGTAGAAGTGATTTAGTTGGTACGTAATTTTAGGGAGTGAGTAGCTTACCAAATTAAGGATGTGTGACTTGTTAGAATTCACAGATGTGTAAATTGTTACTTACAGATGTGTAGAAGTTGTACTTACCAAGTAAGTGTTGTAGGAAGTGATGTTAGTCTGGTACCAAGTAAGTGTTGTAGGGAAGTGATGTTAGTCTGGTACCAAGTAAGTGTTGTAGGAAGTGATGTTAGCTGGTACCAAGTAAGTGTTGTAGGAAGTGATGTTAGTCTGGTACCAAGTAAGTGTTGTAGGGAAGTGATGTTAGCTGGTACAAGTAAGTGTTGTAGGAAGTGATGTTAGTCTGGTACCAAGTAAGTGTTGTGGAAGTGATGTTAGTCTGGTACCAAGTAAGTGTTGTAGGGAAGTGATGTTAGGCTGGTACCAAGTAAGTGTTGTAGGGAAGTGATGTTAGGCTGGTACCAAGTAAGTGTTGTAGGGAAGTGATGTTAGTCTGGTACCAAGTAAGTGTTGTAGGGAAGTGATGTTAGTCTGGTAACAAGTGTTTGTAGGGAAGCACTAAAATCACATTATTATAATCTAATATTCACAGGGATGTGGTAAACTTGTAACATTCACAGGGATGTGGTAAACTTGTAACATTCACAGGGATGTGGTAAACTTGTAACATTCACAGGGATGTGGTAAACTTGTAACATTCACAGGGATGTGGTAACTTGTAACATTCACAGGATGTGGTAAACTTGTAACATTCACAGGGATGTGGTAAACTTGTAACATTCACAGGGATGTGGTAAACTTGTAACATTCACAGGGATGTGGTAAACTTGTAACATTCACAGGGATGTGGTAAACTTGTAACATTCACAGGGATGTGGTAAACTTGTAACATTCACAGGGATGTGGTAAACTTGTAACATTCACAGGGATGTGGTAAACTTGTAACATTCACAGGGATGTGGTAAACTCGTAACATTCACAGGGATGTGGTAAACTTGTAACATTCACAGGGATGTGGTAAACTTGTAACATTCACAGGGATGTGGTAAACTTGTAACATTCACAGGGATGTGGTAAACTCGTAACATTCACGGGGATGTGGTAAACTTGTAACATTCATAGGGATGTGGTAAACTTGTAACATTCACAGGGATGTGGTAAACTTGTAACATTCACAGGGATGTGGTAAACTTGTAACATTCACAGGGATGTGGTAAACTCGTAAAAATCAATACAACGTCTGGGGAATGGAAGGTTATCGGGTTTGATCCATGGGAAGGAGGCGGGTGCCTTCAATTGTTTACATTGAAAGAGCTTCTCGCCAGCGTTGATAAACTCCAAGGGAAGATCTTGATGCTCTTTCCTCGGCCTTGTAACCTTAAAATTCTTAGGTTCTTTTAAACAATTATTTGACAGAAGGATGACGAAAAATAACCACTATCGCTGCTCTAAGGTCGCTTCTCCCTGACCTGGACTTGGGTCATGTGACCTGACTTTGTGTATAGTCTCCATTGCATATACACTAATTTAGCAAAGAGGATTTCAAGTGCAAAGCCGAAATACGCAGCATTCATCCCATTTTCTATTATATTTTTTTATGGCACTGAATAAAATGAAGGTGCGTATAGATGCGTATGTTATAGCTAATAGTTAGTTTAATAACTTTATTATGCACCCCATACCCATCCTGTGGAGGGTAGTCAAAAGATTACAGAGGTACATAATGGGTCCAGGGACTGGGCCCCAAAGGTTTGATAGCTGGACAAGTTTCAAAGGTAATGAATCATGTAAGTAAGTAAATTTACTTACTTACGTTTATACATGGTTACAATTATAAACAAATTATAAAGTAATGAGCAGTTCACTAGTCTACACCCGGTCACAACTGTAATGAGTTCTTGGTGCAAAGATTAATTGTTGGATCACACACACACACACACACACACACACACACACACACACAGGCTGAGGAGAGAAGATGGGGAACTCACAGGTAATGATCAAGAGGTATGTGAGGAGCTCAACTTGAGGTTTAAGGAAGTATTCACAATGGAGGAAGGAAGGCAGCTGGGTAGACAGGACGGGGTTCGTCACCAACAAGGGATGTACCAAGTGCTAGAGGGCATACACACAACTGAGGAGGAGATGAAGCAGTTACTCAGTGACCTCGATACCTCAAAGGCGATGGGTCCGGACAATATCTCCCCGTGGGTTCTTCGGGAAGGAGCTGAGGTTCTGAGTGTGCCACTTACCATAATATTCAACACATCCCTTGAAACTGGGCAGCTACCTGAGGTATGGAAGAAGGCCAACGTAGTCCCCATTTTTAAAAAAGGAGACAGAAAAGAGGCACTAAACTATAGACCGGTGTCACTTACGTGTATAGTGTGCAAAGTCCTCGAGAAAATCATCAGGAAAAGAATGGTGGAACACCTTGAGCTGAACAGGATAATAAACACCAGACAGCACGGATTCCGGGAAGGCAAATCCTGTGTAACAAACCTCCTAGAGTTCTATGATAAAGTAACAGAGGTAAGGCAGGAGAGAGAAGGGTGGGTTGATTGCATTTTCCTGGACTGCAGGAAGGCCTTCGACACAGTTCCTCACATGATATTAGTAAAGAAGTTGGAAGAACAAGCAGGTATAACAGGAAGGGCACTGGAATGGATCAGGGAATACCTCAAAGGGAGGCAACAACGGGTCATGGTGCGTGGTGAGGTATCACAGTGGGCGCCTGTGACGAGCGGTGTACCGCAGGGGTCAGTCCTAGGACCAGTGTTATTCCTGGTATATGTAAATGACATGACGGACTGGATAGACTCAGAAGTGTCTCTATTCGCGGATGATGTGAAAATAATGAGGAGAATCACATCGGAAGAGGACCAGGCAGGGCTGCAAACAGACCTGGACAAGCTCGACATCTGGTCTAGCAATTGGCTTCTCGAATTCAATCCCTCCAAATGCAAAGTCATGAGGATCGGAGAAGGGCAAAGAAGACCGCTGACAGAGTACAGGCTAGGCGGACAAAGGCTACAAACCTCGGCAAAGGAGAAAGACCTTGGAGTGAGTATAACGCCAAGCACGTCTCCGGAGGCACACATCAACCAGATAACTGCGGCAGCATATGGGCGACTGGCAAACCTAAGATTAGCGTTCCGTTACCTTAACAAGGAATCGTTCAAGACACTGTATACCGTGTACGTCAGGCCCATACTAGAATATGCAGCACCAGTCTGGAACCCACACCTGGTCAAGCACATAAAGAAACTAGAGAAAGTGCAAAGGTTTGCACTTATGAAGAAAGGTTGAGGGAAATAGGACTAACAACACTGGAGGAAAGAAGGATCAGAGGAGACATGATAACGACATACAAAATACTGCGGGGAATTGACAAGGTAGACAATGACAGGATGTTCCAGAGAGGGAACACAGAAACAAGGGGACACAGCTGGAAGCTGAAGACTCAGATAAGTCAAAGGGATGTTAGGAAGCATTTCTTCAGCCACAGAGTAGTCAGGAAGTGGAATAGTCTAGAGAAAGATATAGTGGAGGCAGGAACCATACATAGTTTTAAGACAAGGTATGATAAAGCTCATGGAGCAGGGAGAGCAGAGACCCAGTAGCAGACAGCGAAGAGGCGGGGCCAGGAGCTGAGTCTCGACCCCTGCAACCACAATTAGGTGAATACAATTAGGTGAGTACACACACACACACGCACACACACATATGACTCGACCCCTGCAACCACAACTAGATGAGTACAACTAGGTGAGTACACACACACACACACACAGGTGCTGGACACAGGTGCTGGACATAATGCACACAACTGAGGAGGAAGTGAAGAGGCTAAGCGAGCTAGATACCTCAAAGGCGATGGGGCCGGATAACATTTCTCCATGGGTCCTGAGAGAGGGAGCAGAGGAGCTATGTGTACCCCTAACAACAATCTTCAACACATCTATCGAAACAGGGCAACTACCCGAGGTATGGAAGACAGCAAATGTAGTCCCAATTTTTAAAAAAGGAGACAGGCAAGTAGCACTAAACTACAGGCCAGTGTCACTGACATGTATAGTATGCAAGGTCATGGAGAAGATCATCAGGAAAAGAGTGGTAGAGCATCTAGAAAGGAATGGGCTTATCAACGACGGCCAACACGGTTTCAGGGACGGGAAATCCTGTGTCACAAACCTACTGGAGTTCTACGACAGGGTGACAGCAGTAAGACAAGAGAGAGAGGGGTGGGTAGATTGCATATTCTTGGACTGTAAGAAGGCGTTTGACACAGTTCCACACAAGAGATTAGTGCAGAAGCTGGAGGACCAGGCAGGGATAACAGGGAAGGCACTTCAATGGATCAGGGAATACCTGTCAGGAAGACAGCAGCGAGTCATGGTACGTGGCGAGGTGTTAGAGTGGGCGCCGGTGACGAGTGGGGTTCCACAGGGGTCAGTCCTAGGACCGGTGCTGTTTCTGGTATTTGTGAACGACATGACGGAAGGAATAGACTCCGAAGTGTCCCTGTTTGCAGATGATGTGAAGTTGATGAGAAGAATTCAATCGGACGAGGACCAGGCCCACAGGTAAAGACCCACAAGATATAGCTAATGCATTAACACTGGAACTAGAGTCCTGCAGCAAATGGTTAATAGACAACAAACTATCGTTACATCTCGGGAAAACAGAAGCCATACTCTTTGGCACGAAATATAATCTGAGAAGGGTAAATAATTTTAATGTCCAGTGTAATGGGGAACCCATCACTTCAGTTTCCTCAGTAAAATATCTGGGAATCCCCTTTGACCCATGCATGTCAGGAGAATTGATAGAGAACAGTGTAGTAAAGAAAGCGAATGCCAGACTGAAGTTCCTCTACAGACAAGCACAGGTTCTACCTACCGAGGCTCGCAGGACCCTTATACAATGTCATATGGACTACGCTTGCTCTTCATGGTACTCTGCCTTGACAAAAAAAATGAAAGATAAACTGCAAATCACCCAGAACAAAATGGTAAGATTCATCCTGGACCTGGGCCCAAGAGAACATGTAGGCCAGGATGAATTACAACAATTGGATATGCTGAAGATTGAAGACAGAGTAAAACAACTTAAGTTAAATCAAATTTATAAAATTGCTCACAGTGTCCAGAATATCTTGTTGCCAATTTTGTCAAGGCTGGGAACCAAAGCAGTCATAGTACTAGGGGGAGAGAGCACAACTTTGTAGTACCCACAGTCAGTGGCCAGGCTTCAAACACCTTTTATTGTACAGCAATAAAGGAATGGAACAGACTGCCTGCACATGTCAAAGGCAGTCATAGCATGAGCCAGTTCAAGAAGAGAGCCAAAAGCTACCTAATGAATGTAGCGACAGAAAGGGAGGAGAATGATTTTTTATTTTTTTTAACTAACACACATGTAAATGTAAATAACTCTTTTTACCTTATTCCTAGTATACATATATCCTTTATAATATAATAACATATATCTCCTACAATGTATAATATTAAGGTACTAAAAGGACCCCAATGGAAATAATGGAAATAAATCACTCTGTCTGACTTTTTGGGTTATCCTAGGTTCCCAAGTGCAAAGTCATGAAGATTGGGGAAGGGCAAAGAAGACCGCAGACGGAGTACAGTCTAGGGGGACAGAGACTACAAACCTCAGTCAAGGAAAAAGATCTTGGGGTGAGTATAACACCAGGCACATCTCCTGAGGCGCACATCAACCAAATAACTGCGGCAGCATATGGGCGCCTAGCAAACCTAAGAACAGCATTCCGACATCTTAATAAAGAATCGTTCAGGACCCTGTATACTGTCTACGTTAGACCCATACTGGAGTATGTAGCACCAGTTTGGAACCCACACCTAACCAAGCACGTAAAGAAGCTAGAGGAAGTGCAAAATTTGCAACAAGACTAGTCCCGGAGCTAAGGGGTATGTCCTACGAGGAGAGGTTAAGAGAAATCGACCTGACGACATTTGAGGACAGGATAGATAGGGGGGACATGATAACGACATATAAAATACTGAGAGGAATTGACAAGGTGGACAGAGACAGAATGTTCCAGAGATGGAACACAGCAACAAGGGGACACAGTTGGAAGTTGAAGACTCAGATGAATCATAGGGATGTTAGGAAGTATTTATTTAGTCACAGAGTGGTCGGGAAGTGGAATAGTCTGGGAAGCGATGTAGTGGAGGCAGGTTTCATTCATAGCTTTAAGAAGAGGTATGATAAAGCACATGACGCAGGGAGAGTGACCCAGTAGCGGCCAGTGAAGAGGCGGGGCCAGGAGCTATGATTCGACCCCTGCAACCACAACTAGGTGAGTACACACATGTGGTAATGCTTTATTTACAGGGAGCAAAGTCAGGGTATTTTTCCAGAATGGTCTGTAATATACCACTGTGGATAAAATACTTTGACATATCTTGAACATTTCTGAGTGAGTTGTCTCTGAATTCATTAATTTTATCGCACTCCAGTACATAATGACGCAGGGTGTGACAATAATCCAACTGGCAAAGTTTACATTTTGTTTGGTCTACATCTGGTGGTGGTGATTTAACCTGCCAAAGATACTTGTAACCCATCCGGAGGCGGGCGGTAGTGACATCCAAGAGTCTGCTTATTTTGTTGGATGCACCATAGACATGTGGCTCCTCCTGCATGACAGAATGATGATAGATGGACTGACTGGTGTCAATCTCCCTGAGTCTTAAGTCAATAAAATTCAGTTGAAGTTCTTTTCGTATTATTGTTCTCACGATGTGTGGATGAGTTTGTCATCTTTTTCTCCAGACAGTCACACACCACAACCTACACTGAATCATTCTCCTATAACCTACACTGAATCATTCTCCTACAACCTACACTGAATCATTCTCCTACAACCTACACTGAATCATTCTCCTACAACCTACACTGAATCATTCTCCTACAACCTACACTGAATCATTCTCCTACAACCTACACTGAATCATTTTCCTACAACCTACACTGAATCATTTTCTTACAACCTACACTGAATCATTCTCTTACAATCTACACTGAATCATTCTCCTACAACCTACACTGAATCATTCTCCTACAACCTACACTGAATCATTCTCCTACAACCTACACTGAATCATTCTCCTACAACCTACACTGAATTATTCTCTTATCACCAGGATACTCACTGAGATAAGATACATACACATACCAGATTACAATCCTGTTATTTATGTTGCCAAAAAATGTATCGTCTTATGCAATATACATTTATAAGCTATTATTATTATTATTATTATTATTATTATTATTATTATTATTATTATTATTATTATTATTAAATAAGAAGCGTGCGATTATCCCGACCTGTCATTATACTAGGTTGGAACATTATACAGTTAGAACATTATACAAGGTTAGAACAATAATATACAAGGTTAAAACAACATTATACAAGGTTAGAACAATAATATACGAGGTTAGAACAACATTATACAAGGTTATAACATTATACAAGGTTAGAACATTATACAAGGCTACAACAACATTATACAAGGCTACAACAACATTATACAAGGTTAGAGCATTATACAAGGCTACAACAACATTATACAAGATTAGAACATTATACAAGGCTACAACATTATACAAGATTAGAACATTATACAAGGCTACAACAACATTATACAAGGTTAGGACAACATTATACAAGGCTACAACAACATTATACAAGGCTACAACATTATACAAGGTTACAACAACATTATACAAGGTTACAACAACATTATACAAGACTACAACAATATAAAAGGTTAGAACAACATTATACAAGGTTAGAACAACATTATACAAGGTTAGAACAATTTTATACAAGGTTGTAACATTATACAAGGTTAGGACAACATTATACAAGGCTACAACAACATTATACAAGGTTACAACATTATACAAGGTTAGGACATTATACAAGGCTACAACAACATTATACAAGGTTACAACATTATACAAGGTTACAACATTATACAAGGTTACAACATTATACAAGATTAGAACAACATTATACAAGGTTACAACATTATGCAAGGTTACAACATTATACAAGGTTACAACATTATACAAGGTTACAACATTATACAAGGTTACAACATTATACAAGGTTACAACATTATACAAGGTTACAACATTATACAAGGTTACAACATTATACAAGGTTAGAACAACATTATACAAGACTACAACAATATAAAAGGTTAGAACAACGTTATACAAGGTTAGAACAACATTATACAAGGTTAGAACAATTTTATACAAGGTTAGAACAATATTATACAAGGTTAGAACAATTTTAAACAAGGTTACAACATTATATAAGGTTAGAACAACATTATACAAGGCTACAACAATATTATACAAGGTTAGAACAATATTATACAAGGTTAGAACAACATTATACAAGGTTAGAATAACATTATACAAGGTTAGAACAACATTATACAAAGTTAGAACAACATTATACAAAGTTAGAACAACATTATGCAAGGCTACATTATATAAGGTTAGGTAAGATTCGTCAGAAAACAGGACAAGTGATTCCAGACACTGGTCTTGGTCATATGATGACCCGCCACTGGAGCTTAGGTCATTGACTGAGGTCTTCCGCTGCTCTTCCGGGTCTTTTCCAGATGGTGACCCGGCATTGGCTCCCTATCTTGCACTTGGTCCACATTATACAAGGTTACAACATTATACGGGATTAAACATTATACTAGGTTACATTATACGGGATTAAACAACATTATACTAGGTTACAACAACATTATACGGGATTAAACAACATTATACTAGGTTAGAATAAGAACAAACACTATCAAGTACAAAAATATTATATTTTGTATTTTTCGATTATAATAGTTATGAAACGCGATTATAATGGACTAAATACACATGACTTTACCACCTATTGAAAATGTATAATGTGGTTGCATTAACCTAGGATAACCCAGCTGAGTGAGTGGAAATTACTTCCACAGAAAGTCATAAATGTTGTATTACGGTATATGAGAGAGGAAATCAAGGTGAAAGAACACGTTATGATAGCGTTATAACTTTATTTTGCTGCTATATTTGTTGATATCGTGTAAATGGTATTAATGCGATACTTCTTATCTAAACATCGTGGCCTGACCGTACCGCCATCTATTGAGGCACACGTATATAACCCTAGCTAGCCCCATATTATCTCTATTCTGGCACTGTCCAAGATAACGCACCTTGCTCATACATTTATATTTATTTGTCAGTATATCTGTATATCAGAGCTAAATGAAGAAGACAGAGATGGATTTTGACATAAATGGAGGAGGTAGAGGTGAGTGTGATGTGGTGGAAGCGGGCATCCCTCCTGCCTACGTATTCAAGTAGTGGCCAGAGGCAGGGACTAGAGAAGTGAATCAGTGTGGTGTGAACCAGTGACAGGTGAGCTGTGTACTCTGTTGCACTGTTGATATGTGCGCTTATCCATGGAGCTTTTAGCCCCGCAAAGGTGCTCCGCGCGTGGAATATGTCAATTATGGATCCTTTAGTGGTGGACGAAGCCCTCAGCGCTTGTTTAGGTATGTATGGAAGGAAGGGTGGGTATGTGAGTTCGACCAGTGTTGGGCTCTGGGCATCATCATGCCTAATCGTTGCATTGTGTGGTACTATCTTCTCGGTCCTGTAGGTGACTGTCTAGAGGTTTATGTTGAATGTGTCTCTTGTTAGTGAATATAACTGGACTTTGATCAAAGAAACTAACTGTATTAACGCATGCATTTTCAGAAATCATTTTTTTTACATTTCATGCTGAATTTGAGCACATCAGTGGCTAAATGCGTAATTAGTACTAAATTGATAAAAGCTTCAATATCTTAAGTGAGGAATTAAAAAATACCTACGCAATTCTCATTAATTTTGGCTTGTGCCAGTATTAGTGTTGAGACTCCAACTCTCTCTTAGAGTGTTAGTGTTGAGACTCCAACTCTCTCTTAGATTGTCAGTGTTAGTGTTGAGACTCCAACTCTCTCTTAGATTGTCAGTGTTAGTGTTGAGACTCCAACTCTCTCTTAGACTGTCAGTGTTAGTGTTGAGACTCCAACTCTCTCTTAGACTGTCAGTGTTAGTGTTGAGACTCCGACTCTCTCTTAAACTGTCAGTGTTAGTGTTGAGACTCCAACTCTCTCTTAGACTGTCAGTGTTAGTGTTGAGACTCCAACTCTCTCTTAGACTGTCAGTGTTAGTGTTGAGACTCCGACTCTCTCTTAAACTGTCAGTGTTAGTGTTGAGACTCCAACTCTCTCTTAGACTGTCAGTGTTAGTGTTGAGACTCCAACTCTCTCTTAGACTGTCAGTGTTAGTGTTGAGACTCCAACTCTCTCTTACACTGCCAGTGTTAGTGTTGAGACTCCAACTCTCTCTTACACTGCCAGTGTTAGTGTTGAGACTCCAACTCTTACACTGTCAGTGTTAGTGTTGAGACTCCAACTCTCTCTTAGACTCAGTGTTAGTGTTGATACTCCAACTCTCTTACACTGCCAGTGTTAGTGTTGAAGCTCCAACTCTCTCTTAGACTGTCAGTGTTAGTGTTGAGACTCCGACTCTCTTACACTGTCAGTGTTAGTGTTGAAGCTCCAACTCTTAGACTTAGTGTTGAGGCTCCAACTCTCTCTTACACTGTCAGTGTTAGTGT
Organism: Cherax destructor; assembly: GCA_009830355.1. NCBI lineage: Eukaryota > Metazoa > Arthropoda > Malacostraca > Decapoda > Parastacidae > Cherax > Cherax destructor. The sequence goes on along the minus strand of WNWK01000561.1, from coordinate 360,515 downwards.
TGAAGCTCCAACTCTCTCTTAGACTTAGTGTTGAGGCTCCAACTCTCTCTTAGACTGTCAGTGTTAGTGTTAAGACTCCAACTCTCTCTTAGACTGTCAGTGTTAGTGTTGAGGCTCCAACTCTCTCTTAGACTGTCAGTGTTAGTGTTGAGACTCCAACTCTCTCTTACACTGCCAGTATTAGTGTTGAGACTCCAACTCTCTCTTAGACTGTCAGTGTTAGTGTTGAGACTCCAACTCTCTCTTAGACTGTCAGTGTTAGTGTTGAGACTCCAACTCTCTTACACTGCCAGTGTTAGTGTTGAGACTCCAACTCTCTCTTACACTGTCAGTGTTAGTGTTGAGACTCCAACTCTCTCTTAGACTGTCAGTGTTAGTGTTGATACTCCAAGTCTCTCTTACACTGTCAGTGTTAGTGTTGAAGCTCCAACTCTTAGACTTAGTGTTGAGGCTCCAACTCTCTCTTACACTGTCAGTGTTAAAGCTCCAACTCTCTCTTAGACTTAGTGTTGAGGTTCCAACTCTCTCTTAGACTGTCAGTGTTAGTGTTAAGACTCCAACTCTCTCTTAGACTGTCAGTGTTAGTGTTGAGGCTCCAACTCTCTCTTAGACTGTCAGTGTTAGTGTTGAGACTCCAACTCTCTCTTACACTGCCAGTATTAGTGTTGAGACTCCAACTCTCTCTTAGACTGTCAGTGTTAGTGTTGAGACTCCAACTCTCTCTTACACTGCCAGTGTTAGTGTTGAGACTCCAACTCTCTCTCAGTGTTAGTTTGAGACTCCACTCCCATGCATGTTAGTGTTGAGACTCCAACTCTCTCTTACACTGTCAGTGTTAGTGTTGAGACTCCAACTCTCTCTTACACTGCCAGTGTTAGTGTTGAGACTCCAACTCTCTTTTAGACTGTCAGTGTTAGTGTTGATACTTCAACTCTCTCTTACACTGCCAGTGTTAGTGTTGAGACTCCAACTCTCTCTTACACTGTCAGTGTTAGTGTTGAGGCTCCAACTCTCTCTTAGACTGTCAGTGTTAGTGTTGAGATTCCAACTCTCTCTTACACTGTCAGTGTTAGTGTTGAAGCTCCAACTCTCTCTTAGACTGTCAGTGTTAGTGTTGAGACTCCGACTCTCTCTTACACTGTCAGTGTTAGTGTTGAAGCTCAAACTCTCTCTTAGACTTAGTGTTGAGGCTCCAACTCTCTCTTACACTGTCAGTGTTAGTGTTGAAGCTCCAACTCTCTCTTAGACTTAGTGTTGAGGCTCCAACTCTCTCTTAGACTGTCAGTGTTAGTGTTGAGGCTCCAACTCTCTCTTAGACTGTTAGTGTTAGTGTTGAGGCTCCAACTCTCTCTTAGACTGTCAGTGTTAGTGTTAAGGCTCCAACTCTCTCTTAGACTGCAAGTGTTAGTGTTGAGGCTCCAACTCTCTCTTAGACTGCCAGTGTTAGTGTTGAGACTCCAACTCTCTCTTAGACTGCAAGTGTTAGTGTTTAGACTCCAACTCTCTTCGACTGCCAGTGTTAGTGTTTAGACTCCAAACTCTCTTAGCCGCTCAAGTATTGGGTTCCGACTTTCCTGAATTTTGACTATTATCGTTGAGGTTCAAACTCGTAGAGAATGTTAGTGTTGAGGTTTTATCTCCTGAAGACCTAAATGTTGACAGTTAGTGTTTGAGGTTTGAACTCCTAAACGCTCCAGTGTTAACAATGAAGTTCCAACTTGTTTTCATAGACGCTTTTAGAACGATGCTTATTTCTCTTTCTAAGAGTATAAGTTCATTTTAAGGTATATTTCACCTTCATTTAACCAAGACTACGACCCAAGAGTCATGATATAACGTCAATGAAAATAAGTTAATCTTTGACTTCTTTGTGCCGCGCTGTATAACCCTTGTGGTTTAGCGCTTCTTTTGATTATAATAAAAATAATTTGACTTCTTTGGGTTATCCAAGGTTAACTTAACACAGTGTACCATTCTTGTGTGCCTAAAACACCTGTGCATCTTCAGAACCATTGTAAAAATGTGTAATATTGTTTAAAAATGTTTGTAGATTTTTCTGAGTACAGATTATTATTACTCCCAGTAAGCACGTACGAGACCACGCATCCTGAAGGTCCCTCGCTGCCAGATGTAAGCCATTAGTGTTTGTTATTTGAGTATTGTTGGGTAACTATACCTTGTATAGATTAATTTACGGTAACCCAACCAAACCTTGCCTAGAATACCATATATTGAAGTTTCTACATTATATAGATCGGGCTGAAACACGACACTGAATGTGTAAACACCGCTCTTTCTAAAGGACAAGTTTATATATATTATATATATATATATATATATATATATATATATATATATATATATATATATATATATATGCAAAAAGATCACAGAGTCGTGCGTTGTTACGCTACTGTGAGGTGTAGTCTTTGTTAGTGTGATGTGACTGTGAGGTGTATTCTGCCCCTTTATAAGCCTTCTTGTCATGTTTCCTTTTATAGTTCCTTGATAATGTGAGTAGTCACGAAAGCGCTTGGAATTCTTCTATTTTTTCATAGTGGTTGTCTTGCATATATATATATATATATATATATATATATATATATATATATATATATATATATATATATATATATATATATATGTGTGCCGATAGTAAAACTGGTCAATTAGCAAGAACTCATCTAAAATTAAGTCCTTTCTAAAATTTTCTCTTATACGTTTAAAGATACATTTTTTTCATTTATGTTTATGTAAGAATTTATAATTTTGTACCAAGAGAAACTTTGAAACCCTACCTAACCTTATTACAACAAGCGCAATTTAATTTAGCCTAACCCAACTAAATATATTTTATATACGTTATATACGTTAACATCATTTTAATAATAAACAAACACAATGATATATATATATATATATGTCGTGCCGATTAGGTAAAACTTGCGATTTTGGCTTAAATAGCAACGCTCACCTTGCCATATAAGACAAGTGAAAATTTGTGTATGCAATAATTTCGCCAAAATCATTCTGAACATAACGAAAAAAATATATTTCATTGTGTTTGTTTATTATTAAATTAATGTTAACGTATCTAAAATATATTTAGTTGGGTTAGGCTAAATTAAATTGCGCTTGTTGTAATAAGGTTAGGTAGGTTTTCAAAGTTTCTCTTGGTACAAAATTATAAATTCTTACATTAACATAAATGAAAAAAAATATATCTCTAAACGTATAAGAGAAAATTTCAGAAAGGACTTAATTTTAAATGAGTTCTTGCTAATTGACCAGTTTTACCTAATCGACGACTATATATATATATATATATATATATATATATATATATATATATATATATATATATATATATATATATATATATATATATATATATACATGTATATATATATATATAACGGCGCTCCTATTAAAAATATATCTTAATAAATTATAATGTTGCGAAATATGTAAGAAGATGTGTTACACAGTTTTACTTACAAAATAGGAAAAATATGATTTGATTAACGGCCCATACCACGTCGAATGCGCCGCCTCTCGTCCGATCAGCAAAGTTGAGTTTGGTTTAACAAGGTGGGCGAATTTTTTGGGGTATTACACCAAAACAAATTTGTGTACAGCGAAATTACTAGAATTGAAAGTTCATAGAATCCGGAAAAACACAAGAGCATTCAAATTCTCTATTTGTATGGAGTATAGTCATACAAACTGAAAAGTTTGTATTATACGCAATAAAGCAACTTGAAAAATAAAACACAACATTAACAAAATAATAAAATGAAAAATAAACTGCATGAAATAAAAAACAGTAACAGATAAATTTAATAAAAATCTCATTAAGGAACTTAGAATTTAATTGAAAACATTTTCACTTCAGGTTTTGGAGCAATGATGTTTCATTTTAGATACATTATCATCAAAATTAGGGATTTTTGATGTCATAGCAATTTTGATACTGTCTTCGGCGTTCAACCAACTTCTGGACTTTGTTCTCAAGTTAATGAGTGGAAAATTCTAATCCTTGTTCGGAAAAGATTGGTAGTTGCAAATGGCAGCAGTATTTTTATTGCTTCCTCGTGTACAATATTACATTGTACACTCCTAATTGTTATGACAAATCACAAAACACTACCTTACCTTTTTCATCGAAAGTCTTAAACCTACTAGCATAAGCAATGAACTTCTATTGACTGCAAGCAGAGACAATTACTGATAGCGAGATAGGACACTAGGTGTGTCAACATTGGGAGGTGCGGTTGTCGTGCCGGCTCCCGAGTCCTTGCTGACACTCACTGTGTTGCCACCCGCTGCAGTCCTTACCCGTTTTATATCATAGTGAATTTAATGTGTGAACACTGGTCTGTTAATTATGCAAATGTAATCAGGCATCATCGAAGTTCAATTTGTGTATATCGAACTCGGTAATTTAGAAATTGCTGACACGTTCCCGCTGAAGAATTTGGATAAATAGTGTGGAAAACCCTTACAAATCGGCTACAAGGACGGAAAAATAGTGGACTCCTAGCCTTCCCAGCAACACACCTTAGCTAAATGATGCTTACCCATAATGTATGGTAAAAAGCATAAGAGACCGACTCTTCGCCCGACTTGCAGTCCAAATCGCATGCTTCCCTATATGCGTTGTGTGTGTATTGTTCCAGTCACGGTATTGTGCCTTTTTTGTTATTAATGTATAGTAGTTTTTGCATTGACCATCGTAAATTCTAGCTGTTAGGGTAACATTAGGGTGTGTTTCATCAGCATTAAGTGTCTTTGACAAATGGTAAGTTAATGTGTATAAAATTTATTGTTGTAATGATATTAGCAGAAAACCTTCCCTAGTCTTTGTAAAAAATATTCGCAGAACCCATTTTTAACAGTCAGGTACTAAAATCATATAGAGTCCACATTATTTTATAATTTACCATTATTGGTATTAATATTTAATATTGTAATTATTAATTTAATATTAGGTCTAGCTTCTTGTGAG